>PVHP010002619.1:14384-86167 GCA_004024765.1 Zapus hudsonius
TTTTTTTTGTTGTTGATTCTCAACCATTTTATTTAGACATATGCTATGGGCTCATTAAAATTGTTGAATATGCTTATCATAATTTTATTTTTGGAACTGTTGCCTGGAGTTTTCTCTAAGTAGTTTTTATTGGAGGCATCCACTATAAGACTAAGCATTCTTGGTAGGGATATCTTGCCTTGGTTTCTTATCATTTTGTTTTTTGCATTGGAGTTTTCCCATCTGGCAATCCCTTTGACTTGACAAGAGTTCAGTGACAACAGCTCTACTGGAGTCTATGTTGAGTGGTCTGATGCACTTTATTCTGGGGAAGGTGTGAGCAGGTATACTACCTGTTTGTCTGAGAAGGGTATGTGGGAAATCCTATGGCATGCTTCCTGCCTGGGACTTGAGGACTAGCTTGCCTTGCTCAGGGCCAGAATGGGCATCTTGTTCTGGGTGCATGTAAGCAGAACTGGTTTAACACAGCTGAAGGGCTTCCTTGAGTCCTGCATAACCTAGTCTGCAGTGCTCTGGATAGGCGTGCACTGGTGAGTGTGCACTGGTGAACTGGATACGGTGCGGGGGTGACCCTGTGATATGTGGCCTGTTGGGGACCTGAGGACTAGTCCGCATTCAGTGTAGGACTGACAAGGGATTATGGAACAGATTCAAAAGAAAGAAGACAGGAAAGTCAATATGGTGTATAAGCATAGCATGAGCAATGAGACAAGAAGGAGAATAATAGCTTTTACAGTTGCCTAATTATTATAACCCAATTTCCAGGCCAAGGCAATATTTTCTCTGTTCTCTGACATAATTACATTGCTACCAAGAAATATTGATGGTCATATTCAATAGCGTATTAGGCAATAAACAATAAAAAGGTGTATAAAATAGAAAGAAATTGAGGCGACATTGAAAAGATAATTGCAAAGAGAAAACATACAAAGATTTTTCCATTGTTGTAAAAAAGAACTCTGAAAATAGAAAAAAAAAAGCCAAATGACTTACTCAAGGTTGCCTGAAACCTCAGGGCAGAATGGGAGAGTAGATTATTTTCATGCTTTATCCACTAGACCATGATGTCTCAGTAGCAGCCTACCTGCAGGCTAAAGTCATCTTCTAACATAGCTGACATCAGGATTACTGCAGAGACTTAGAGCAAAACCACCATTTCAGGAGAAAGATTTATAGCCTTACTTAATGAACTGAGTAGTTGTTTTCAGAAGTACATAAATATCTTTAGTATGAAGAAACAGAATTAAGTCTTAATAGCCACCTCACAAATTTTGACTGTAGATGTATGGTTACTGACAAGTCTTGTTAAAAGAAAATAGAATTATTTGTTAACTGTCATGAAAAAAAGGTCTGTGCAAGATCAAGATTCACATTAGTAATACACTGCAATAAGGGTGATTTTAGAGATTTTTCAAAGGAATCATTTTGGAAACTGGTTACTGTGAGGATTTGAGAATGTCAGTAGAAAGTCAAATAAAGGTCATTGTGTCTTTACATAGAAAAAATAATTGTGATGCTTACTAGATTATCCAAGATGCACTAAAATGGACATTATCACTTTCTTCAACTAGCCTTATCATAATACAGCGGAACAGCACTGATCAACAGTTAGCTGCAAAGATAAAAGGAACATGTGTACACATACACATGTAAAGACTCCACAACATATTTATATGTTTTGATTACAATATTATTTTATTATGTTCCTTATTAGTTTATAGATTTGCAACAGGTCAAAGCTAATTTCTATGATCATATCAAAGATTAGGTCTACAAATGATGAGGTTATACTAAGTCCATAGGGGTAAGACAAAGTACACCTGAAGCATGCCTTTTCTACTTCATCAGACCTTAATGGCACACTTGATCCTATGCATGACTTTTTTGCACATTCTAGCAAGTCACTTTCTGTTTGCCTTGAAATGATAATGACATTCTTTATGAGGCCTTTAGAGTAATGAGAATCATGAGCTTTTGGGGCCAATAAGAAATGAATGATGGAGAGAATGACTTTTTTTTTTGAGTTATCTTAGCCTGGGGAAATGTTTTCATAGTAGAATTCTCTCTATTGCCTTGATGGGCCAGTCGAATGCTTCTTCATGTAGATTACTGCATACTACCCGGAATATTTAATTTTTATCATGTGTATGTCTATGTATGTATGTATGTATGTATGGGTTGTGGGGGAGGAAGGGTGTATGTATGTCATGGTGCATATGTGGAGGTTAGCTGAGAACATCAAGGTATTTGTTCCCTGTTCCAGCCCCACCCCCTGTTTTTCAGACAGGGTCTCTTCTTGTCTGTTGTAGGTGCCCATCTAGCTGGACTGAAAGCTTCTACATGCTCCTAATATTTCTGCCTCCTATGGTGACATGCTGGTTGGCATCACTTCCACTTCCTATGGTGACATGGTGGTTAACATCACTTCCACCTCCTATGGTGACATGCTGGATGCAATCACTTCCGCCTCCTGTGGTGACATGCTGATTGGCATCACTTTCACCTCCTATAGTGACATGGTGGTTGGTGTCACTTCCACCTGTGTGCTGGGGAATCCAACTTGTACTGACAGGCTTGCAAGCACGCATATTTAATGAAACATAATTAAGATCAGAATATTCGTAATAAGCTCTCCAACCCTTACCCCACACCTGCTCTCCTTTACTGCCTTCTCATCTTCTTCCAGGGTAAATTAGGAAGAAGTGAAGAGAATCCAGTTTACTCATGCCCCATGCATAGCCCGTCTAGTCACTGCATGGACATGGAGCTCCAGTGAATAACGTGGCCATATGTGTGACAAATGCATTCTTGAAACATGCCTAGGACAAAGCAGCCCTCATTCATGCAGGATCTATGCTTTGTTTGCAAACACAGATCTTGTTGTTGTCTGCAGCTCCACACTGGCTTTCCCCCAGCTGGCCAGCCCCTTCTGAAGCCAGCTTCCCTGCCTGCCCATCCGAGAGCCGTGCTCTCACATCTCAGTGCCTGCCATCCATCCCGCCAGGCCTTTTCTCTCACTAACAGGTTGTGACTGTGACAGAAATATTGTTGACATAGCAGATGGTCTTCGTATTTCTGAAAATCAGCAAGATCTATGTCACACCCACACCATGCTCTTGGGTACTATTTCTCTTTCAAATGATTTGGTTCATTTTTTAAAAGTAAAGCTGTATATTCTTATAATTTTTTATTAAATATCAGTGCAGGAACCACAAATACACAAAGACCCTTATAGACTATAGACTGAGATAATATGTCTGTCACAGAAAACTCCAAAGTTGAAATTCAATTTACTTGGCATGATGGATTCTGTGATAAAATTAAAATGAGCAGGGCCGAATAGATTTTAAGCATTTGAGGTATTAAATACTGAGAAATAAGTTGTGGCTAGTAGATTGTGAGATTGAAGTTTTTTTTTCAGAAAACAGTACTATCAGGCAGTGCTTATCCTTATTGAAACCAAGATGACCTGAGGGAAGGAGGGGCAGAAATGGTTTACAGAATCTCCCTTGGTAGTGACCCCAGAGCCAAAGCAAAATAGGAATGCAACTGGATTATCAGGGACCGAACACAGTAATTCATTAAATTTAAAGCCTTGCTCTCTCCATGCTGGTGACAATGTAAACAGTCTCCTAAACTCACTAAATAATGATGTAACAACCTGTGTTTTACATGTACACATTTAAAGAAAATGCTCGTTGTTGAAAAGGACCAGAGTTATTTGGGGAGATAACTTGGTGGATAAAGTGCTTGCCCAGTAACCATGAAAACCCAAGTTCATATCCCCAGCACCCACAAAAATACCAAGAAGCATTTATTTATTATAGACAGCCTGCCCACAATCCCGGTGCTTGGGAGGCAGAAGCAGAGGATCTGTGCAGCAGGCTGAGTAGCTTGGTTAGCCGAGTTGGTGAGCTCTAGGTTCGAGTGAAAGAAATAAAGGAAAGGGAGACAGAGGAAGATACCTAAGGACACATATGTGCACACACCATGCACACAGCAAAAAGAAAGGAAGGAAGGAGGGAAGGAAAAAAAAGAAAGGATGGGCTGGAGAGCCTGCTCAGTGGTTAAGGTAGTTGCCTCCAGAGCCTAAGGACCCTGGTTCAATTCCCCAGTACCCACATAAGCCAGATGCACTAAGTGGTGTATGCATCTGGAGCTCATTTGCAGTGGCTGGAGGACCTGGCATACCCACACTCATTCTCCCCATCTCTGTATCTCTCTGCTTATAAATGAATAAGTAAATACTTTTTTAAAAGAAAGGAAAAAACTCACAGAGATGGAAAACAGGGATTGGGTAATGGTGGGCCACAAGTTCCATTCAGCTTGATGAGGAGTCAGCATCCTTCTCCAACACAGAGGTGCTCCCTCACTGACAGTGTCCCTTCAGTTAGCTAACAAAGGACATGCAAGGACGCCACCATGGAATGTCATGATTAAAAGAGTTCACTAGCTACATGTCCTTTCTTCTTGTACTAGTAATAATGATCACAGTGGCAGTGGAATATTTCGATAATTCATGTTCCAAATGCCAAGAGCAGGTAGGGAGGATGAGTCCCCAAGAGAACCACACAGATGGAGGATTTGGAAAGAATGGGTGAAGGATTGAAGAGGAGCTGTACCAGCTGGAACAAATTGGATGAAGAAAACAAATTTGGGCACCAGGTGTGTGGTGGGTGGGGGAGGAGCCTCACACACGGTGCATGATGGAGTGATGGACGGCTCCATGAACCACCATGAGAAACAGCAAGCCTTGGAAGAGCGCTGGGTACACAAGGTAGTTTCCAACTCTTTCCTGCTCTGCTGACATTAGTGTGGACTCCAAAGGAACATAGTGCTTGAATTAAAAGCTTCATTCTGTAATGGAAAATGGCTTACTCACAAAGAATATTCTGTTAACCCTACCATCAATCTGGCTTATTATCTCCAAGCACAGAAGAATAAGTATAATTAAGAGAAGTGAGATAATGTGAAAAATATTTAACCACAAGATGGAATTACCACTAAGCCAGTCTGAATGGACAGAGTCACAGGATGGATTAGTTTCTGGATCATTTGAAGGTCAGAGGGACTTGGTGGAGGAGGAGCAGGTTTAGGGATAATTCCAAGGGCATTAAAGGATTTCAGTATTTTTAAAATCACTCATATCAGCCAAATATAAGCTGTAAAGACAACCAACACTTGTGGGTTATATACTGATGAGGCAGGATAGAAAGACAGGGAGAATTATAGATATCAGAAGGGAATGAGTCCCCACTGGGAGTCTTCCTGAAGCCTCTCACCAGCAGAGAAGCAAGAGTTCTGGAACAATTGACAACTTTCTTCCTTTCCAAGCTGTAAATTTACAATTTTCTAGGAATCACACCCAAAACATTATTGATAAAGAAGGCCACATTCTGAATCCCTGGTTTGATCTCATCAGATACTGGCACCTCTGGAGCCACCTGATAATCTCGACTGTCAAAGGGGGCAATAGAGGTAGAGGATGGGAGAGATCCCCAGCAACCCACTGAACAGTGGAATTCCAAAAGGCTTCAGAAATTCTATAAACAGTGGCCACAAGGACACTTACAATGTAAATGTGGGTTCTTACCGAAGCCTGCATCCATGTTCTTGGGTGTCTCTTATTCTCTTTCTGAATGCCTCTTTTTTTCTCCTAACCCTTATGCTTATTGAAATATATTTTTTAAAAAATCTCTAACTCTACTTCATCCTGGCTCCCCCTAACTTTCTTTTCAGCATTGAAGCCACGAACCTGGGTTTAGCTTGTGCTGAGGTCCTCAAAAGTCTAGGGGAACTCCTCAGACTGTTGAGGGGGACAGTGTGGAGCTTTGTCTCTGTCCCTCTCCACTGAGAGTGAAATAGATTTGTTTATAGAAGATGGAGAAGCCCTTTTAGAGGTATTTATAAAGTTTATAGAGTCAAGGAAAGACTCCATGTCTGAGATCCTGCTCTTTTCTTCTTTTCAAACTATTGACATTAACAAAGTGAAACAAATGACTCCAAACGGATCCCTGGGGGTTGAGAAGATGAGTTATTGGTGGAAATTAGTGGTGACATTTGTTCTAGCAGTTTAGTTCCTGTTCAACCCTTCACCCATTCCTCCCAATCCTCTATCTGTGTGACTCTACTGGGGGACTCACCCTCCCTACCTGCTCTTGTTATTTGGAACATGAGTTAGCTAAACATTTCACTGCCATTGTGACCATTAGCACCAGTATAAGAAGAATGGATCTGTAGCTAGTGAACTCTTCTAACCATGACATTCTGAGGCAGCATCCTCACATGTCCATGGTTAGTGTTTGCTGAGCTGAGTTTGACATCCCAGGACCCACAAAGAACTGGACTGAAAGTGGCACATGAGCCTGTCATCTCAATGCACCTAAGATGATGGGAAGTAGAGCCAGTAGCATCTGAATCTCATGGATGAGCTTTTGTTTGCAGCAGCAAGAGACCCTGTCACAAGGGAGGTTGGAAGAAGAGCACAGACAGCTTGAGGTTGTTCTTTAACCTCCACAAGTGCACCTTGGCATATGCACATCCATATATATATATATATATATATATATATATATATATATTCACTTCACATCCATCCATCCATAAACACATATGTACAGACACATGTACACAACTAAATAAACAACAGATCAAAAGAAAGCATCCTCACATGGCTTTTCTCTTCCATAGAAGATAGTCCCTGTCTAGAAAAAAACATAAAGGTTCAGCAAAATGTTTGAACACAGATCACAATAAACACAAGAGTGTAACAACACTTCTCCTAAAGCCTGCTTCTTTTAGATGTTGGGTTCACCAGCAAACACATGTTCATTTCAGATGCTTATCCCACCACTTGGGGCTGAAGGGATGACCTGTGACCGGGTTATCCTGGGGATGTCAAAGCACTTCTGCATCTGAGAGCAGGGCTAATTCTTCCACAGTGCAGCGGATTTAAAGAATTATGGGAACATTTGGTGAGCATGCACAAACATATGATAAATACAATTATTCTTGAAAACAGGTATTTAATTGGCAGTTTGAATGGTAGCATAACCTGGGCCTCATTTCTCAAAAATAAAAGGCATTAAAATTTTGGGAAACTATACCTCACACAAACTCATGTAGCACATAGTTCAGGGACATACTTATAGATTTTTTTTTGTTTTGTTTTGGTTTTTCAAGGTAGGGCCTTTCTCTAGCCTAGGCTGATCGGGACTTCTGGTCTCAGGCTGGCCTTGAACTCATGACAATTCTCCGACCTCTGCCTCCTGAGTGCTGGGATTAAAGAAAGACACCACGCCAGGCTCCTTTTAAAAAATATTTTATTTGTCTTTGCAAGGAGAGAGAGAGAGAGAGAGAGAGAGAGAGAGAGAGAGAGAGAGAGAGAGACAGAGAGAGAAACAGAGAGAGAGAGAGAGAAACAGAGAATGGGCACACAAGGGCCTCTAGTCACTTCAAATGAACTCCAGATGGCATTATGTGGTGGTGGGGAAGTGCTTTAACCTTTGTGCCATTTCTGCAGCCCATACCTGTGGATCTTGAATATTTCTTTATTTTTCCTCATGAAAAATATTCATTTACAACTTGTTATCAATATCCCTTTTTAATATTTAGGAAAAAATTCTTAGTGACCATGTAAAGTATATTTCTTCTTTACCTTTTTATTTTTTGCATGTCTTTGTGTGTGTGTGGTGTTTGTACATGTGTGTATTCATGATCATATGTATATGGGTGCATGGGTATGTGTGTGTGGTGACAAGAGGTTGCTGTTTGGTAGCTTCCTTAATTCATATTCTTCCTTTTTGAGACATGATCTCTCACTGAACCTGGCATTCACCAATTCAGCTAGACCAGCTACCCAATGAGACTGTGGATCTCCCTGCTCTGTCTCCCTGGTGCTGGATTGCAGGTGCATAACACCACACCCAGATTTGATAAGGGTTCTGGGGATCTCAACTCAGTTCCATGTTTGCACAACAAACACTACCCACTGAGTTATCTTCTTAGTACACTTTCTGATACAGAGGAGGAAGATGGCCCCTGTCCATCATAAAAGGTCATTTGTGACACTCAACAAAAGATGAGTTATCAAGAGAAAATAATAAATTTCTTAACATATAAAGACATTGGGGTCATACAAAATATAAAATTTAAAGGAAGGGAAAATGGTTGAAGCTTAGACACCGTTCTTCTTAGTGGGGGAGAGAATTGTGTGGGGTGGGTAGGCACAAGTGAGGGCAAGGGAAGGGAAGGAACTTCACTGCAAATGCCTTCATTTGCACATCAAGTCTCCACGGAAATCCCTCTCCCTTGCTCTTTGAAGAATAGATTTAAAATAAAAGCCTGCACTGTGGATGAGGTGGCTGACACATTTCTGCAGTCCCATCACTCATCAGGCTAAGGTATTAGGACTGGGAGCTGGAGGTCAGCCTCGGATACATACATCTCAAAAGATGAGACCATCTCAAAAGCAAAAGAAAAGCCTGCATGATGTGACAAGTTTTTACTCTCTCTCTTTGGCTAATATTTTCTAGTTAGTGGATGGGGTTCATGTAGAGAGATTTAAAATGATCACATTGCTGTTAGAAGTTGTCTCATTCAGATAACCAATGTCGTGAGAAGAGTCCCTTCCTGATCTTGGGTGAAACAAGGGATACTTTGAAGCAACATAGTGCTGAGTGTATTTCTACTGTTCAGAGTGTAAAAGCTCCACCCATTTGGGAACTTTTCCTAATACCAGTAATATGTAAAATAAAGCACTTGACAGAATATGCCACCTGTAAAAATTTGTGTGTGAACATGTTGGGCCCATCTCAAAATGACATTGTGTTGAAGTGAGCCTGTTAGGCAGAAGTAGATTCCAAAATTAGAAAAGATTGTTTTCCAGGCTCTCTGAGCTTTTATTTAACAGACATCCCACCTGAGTTCTAAATTTAGTTCTGAAAGCAGCTCAGCTTCAGGAAGAGAAATGATACTGCAAGTGAGAACCAGTAAGGGAGCACACACGGATGCCTCTTCACCAGTCCCACCCGCTGTCATCCCAGGCCTTAGAACCTGCTACAATTTCAGGTATGGTGAGTAAAAAAGTGCTGATTTAAACCCTTTCTTTGAAAACTGACAATTAATTAATCAACAGTTCCTAACTTGGAGGTTTTAAATTCATCTTCCATCTTCACTTTGGTATTTTAGATCCCAATTCATCATTTATACCCTACCTGACTTTCGCCCCAAGCAGCTCAACTTATACTGTAAAGTCCAAGGAAATATATTTCTGTCCACTCTATCTGGGCATTTTTCTGTGTTCTACTTCAAGGCAGAATCCAGGCTTGCTAAGCTTCTGAATGGAAGTTAGCCTGGAACAAAGCATAAGCAAGCTTAAGTCCAAAGCTCAAGGTTTGCTTTCATATGAGTCTCAGTTTTTAAAATGGAGTTCCCGAGTTTAGGAAGGGCACCCACAAGGAGGTTCAGAAAGCAGGAAGAGAGTGGAGTCCAAGGGGTGGCAAAGAAGGAGGACTGCAAACTCTGCAGGAGAGAGAGAGACAGAGAGAGACAGAGAGAGACAGACAGACAGAGAGAGAGAGAGAGAGAGAGAGAGAGAGAACAAGAGCCTGGTGCACCCCAATCACAGCCAAAGCACCAGAGGCTCGGTCCCTAGAAATTAAGAGCCTCTACCATGCATAGTCAGAAGTAGAATGGGAAATCCAAAGATCTCAGAAGCAGTTGTCTAAAGACAAGATCATGGTCATAGTGCTCTTGGCCTTCTCTGTGCCTTACCTCAAGTGTGCCTGAGTCTGTCTGCACATGCGTTTGTGCAAGGGGCTGTGGGTTAGACGGTGGGGGCAGGCATGAGCAGGAGTTACAGAGGAATGGACCATAGAACTCAACTAAGTGAACTATAGGAAATAAAGAGGTGATATTCCTCCTGTAGAGAAGGCTAAATTTATCTGGGCTTTGCTTGATTATTAATGACTATTAATAGTTATCAACAAATAACCAAATATCTGGCCCTTGGGAGATGGCTTAGTGATTAAAGTACTTGATCTGAAAGGCTGCCAACCTGAGTCTGATTACCAGCTCCTATTAAAACCTGATGCAAATTCCATAATTCCAACATGCCTGTGGTAATGGGAAGTGGAGCCTGGAGAATCCCAAAGCTCACAGGCAGCCAGACTGACTTCCCCAGCAGGAGGAAAGAAAACAAAACAAACAAAAATAATAAACAAGAGACTCTGTGTCAAAAAACAAGATGGAACTCAGCAACAACACACTAAGAAAAAAATGGCTACCTCTTGTATAATACATAATCTCCTATCCCATGGTCTGGTCCAGCAAGCCCAATGAGGAGGACCCTCAGAAGGAAATGGGGGTACCATCATAAGTCTTGCTCATACAATATATCTAATTATTGATAATAACTATGTTAATAACAAACAAGATGGAAAGAAAGAATCAACACCCAGAGATTGTCCACTCACCTCCACATGCATTCTCTGGCACATGTGTGCACACATTCACACACGCCAATATAATAACCAAACTTCCTGGCTTAAATATAGAGGGAAATGATTGATTTTACAGCACAAATATGACATACTTATTTTACCTTCCAAAAAGTTACCAGACAGCCCACGGAGGAGGATATACAACTGATCAGGGATGGGGAGGGGGGGGGAATTGGGGAATTCGGGATAACAACACATTGTTTGCCCACTAAATAATGTAACTCATTATGGACAATAAATATATATTTTAAAAAAAAAGTTACCTCATGTCAAACTGTGCATGTAAAATTTGTTACCTACCCTTCTAATAAGGGAAGCCATTGATTACTGTGACCCTGCTGGAAAGGTGTACTGGACATTACCCTTTGCTAACGCTCACATGCACTGATTCACTTCATGCATGTGCACACAGTGCTTACATGTCTACCTTATACCAAGCTCAGACTCAGGCTGTGGAATGACAAACCCTTCTGTGGGAAAACTGCTGTGTTTAACAGAGAGCAGGTGACAAGTTCTGTCGAATGCCTGGGTGGCAGCATGGGAGGGAGAAAAGATGACAACCTTTTTGTGGACGCCACGCCTTGCATTCTGGCAGCACCAGGGAGCTCCAAAAGGAGTGACACCTGTGCTCTAAGTGTGACATCCCTACTCTCTCTCTTGGGGATAGATTTAGACCTGGAGCAGATAACACTTCTCTTCTCCACCATGTTTTCAAGATAATTACAGCAGACATGATGAATATGAACATACCATAAAAAGACTGTTGAAAAAATTATCTTTATATTTCATGAGGGTCTTATATTTCTCCATACCATGATTTCAACTCAATTTAAATTATATGAACCTGCATCTTTGAAATATGCTATCCTGGTCCATATCTTTGTCAAATGTGCATACCCTCTCTTGTACATATAAGACTGCCACTAACAAGTTGCTTCTACTGTTTTATAGCCATTCAACAATGTGTGTGTATGTGTGAATGATGTGCATATGTATGTGTGTATGGATGCATGTGGAGGCTAGAAGTTGATGGTGTCAGGTACCTTCCTCAATCACTCCCCATCTTATTTTATCAGCATTATTAATTATTATAGGCGTGCATTTGTGTGTGAGTATAGGCATGTGTATGTCACAGTGCACATATGATGGTCAGGGGACAACTTTTGGGTAGGTCTTCATCTGTCTACTTGAATAGAGACAGAGTTTCTCTCTCTCTGGATTCTTCCTTTACTGTTCTTTGCTTCACCCATGGCTTCTGGCTTGTTTTTCCCTAGGGTCTGTGAATTAAACAGGTACTCGAGCTTGGGCGGCAAGGATGTTACTCACTGAGCTATCTCCCAAATCCCCCTGAATCTTACTTTTAAAGGCATGGAACTCACTGATTCAGCTAGATTAACTAGTTAGCTAGCTCTGAGGACTCCCTGTCTCCATCTCCCCAGTGATGTGTACACGTCCGACTTTCGCTTCAGTTTTGGAGAACTGAATTCGGGTCTTCATGCTTCTACACAAGCTGACTAAATTATTTAAAACTATTTACTGACTAAACTATTTCATCAGCCTTTAGCAATCTTTCTAACAAACAAAATGCCAAGAACTGGACCAAATAATGGAGATTAGGGATGAATTCAACCTTCCATCTTTTTGTTAAGATTAGCACTTTCTTGACTATTGTGAGCATTTTCTAAACTTCATTTATTTTAAAAATAAATTTTCTTAAAACATATTTACTTATGATTGAGCAATATCACAATACAGTAAGGTAAACTTTATTGATATTTTATAAGTTCTCTAAATCAATTTTTTTTTCCTGGAAGGCTTTATTCTGTAGTATTTATTTTGTTTTCAGATGTTTGCAGCAGAAAAATAGACTCACAGATTAAACATCAGTATTATTCTAAAAGCAATCATCTGCAAAATTCAGATTCCTTCTACAATGACTGCCTTGAAAAATGAAAAATTCAGTCACACAATTGGTTTTTTAGAACTGAGACTATCAAACAATGTGTTTGACAGAGTTTTGCTAAATTGACTGTTTAGTCACTGTTGAATGATATGCCCTTAGGTAGGACAGCAAGGACAATTTATTCCAAAGCACTGGGGACTCTTTCACCCCAATTTTTATCACAGCACCATGGCCCTCTATTTAGCTACCAACATCTTCTAGGTGCAGGCATCTCCACGAGAAAGCTTCATTACCCTCTGGTTGAGCCATCTGCAGAATGCTACGGAAATAGCTTGTTTTAAGTGCACTAGCCATACAAGTCCATTGTCATGTCCTTAAAATCCATGGGCTTTCTTACTTCTGTCCCAGTTGGAGCCTAGAATGCTTCCCTTCTATCCCCATCGTCATGCACCTATATCCATTGTTCAAAGGCAACTTGGAAACTGTCCACAGGGAGTAATTTATGATGTCGTACATGGTGACAATGGGACTTTGCCTTGCCTGGCTCACATGGCATCATCTTACTTAGTGATCAATAAGTGCTTGAATGAAGGAATGACTGAATAATCATAGCCCAAGAGTCTATCTACAATAATTAAAACAGGCCTACTAAGTTATCACATAGCATAGGAATTATGTAAATATATTTTTTAAAGATTACATTTTTGTCAAATAAGAAATATTTCCACCCCCAACATTTTCTCAGTAAGGACATCCCTTTGTTTCACCCAATGTCCCAACAGGAAAGAAGAGACTTGGAAGACCCATAGAAGAAAATTTAATAAGTCAGGTTTGCAATCATGTGCGCATGATTAATTGTCACATTACCTCAACAAATGATACAGTCCCCTAGGGCCAATAGAAGCAGGAGTGCCAAGGGAAGCTGGCTTCCCAATAGGAAATGTGACCTTGAGTAGAGGACCAGAGTCAACCAGGAACAGGCAGGCCAGTAGTTGTTGGAATAGAAGACTTACCTCATTGTCCACATATCCTTCAGTTTTCTGGCAACTGTCTTCCATTGGCCAAACTGGATGCTATGGAGCAAGGAGGCCTATTGGTGCAGTCCTTTGAACTTGAAGTCCTGGAGCTCAGACAAAGGAGAAGGGTAAAAGGTGGATCTAGAAAGGCAAAATGTAGCTTTTCTAATAATAGAGGTAACAAGTGGTGGATTTCAAAGTTATAACACTTTTCTTCTAATCTCTATACAAACAGGATAATCTGAGGTGTGATGGTTAGATTTTGTTGTCAACTTAATCTTTTTAAAATTATTTTGGGTAGGTCTCTGAGGATGTTTTCAGGAAGGCAGCCTCTCAGCAAGGGGCAGGATGTAAAGAGGCTCAAAGAAGTTGGAAGTAAACATGCAGGAAGGAAATTCCAGAGACTCAGGAAGCCATTAAGTCTGGTATAGGATTGCAAGACCCCACTCTAAGGCTATATAAAGGGGAAGGAATTCTCTTTGGCCCCCCCTGGCTGTTTCCTGTTCTGTGTGTGTGGTGTTGGTGATGGGTTTCTCTCTCCTCAGACCTGTGAAAGAGGGTCAGCCTCTTTTGCTGTTACGGAACTTCCTCTCAATCTGTAGTTTCAATAAACACTTTTCCTCCCCAAAACTGTGCCTGGTTTGGAGATTCATCCCAGCGGCATGTGGCTGACTGTGATAGTAGAGAAACAGAAATTCAATCATGAAAGTCCTGCAAAAAGAAAAAAATAATATGTGACATGAATGAAACAGGACATGTCATTGTTTTAGCTTCCTAATAGCATAAATTATAGACAAGCAAAGGTAAACCACACTTGCAAATATGACAATAGTCTGAAAATTGTTCACAGTATTTTTATTTATATATTTATAAAAACATGCCTCCAATTTATGTCTTTAAAAACTGTGTTGGGGGCCAGAGAGAGTGCTCAGCAGTTAAGGCATTTGCCTTCAAGGCCTAATGACCTGGGTTCAATTCCCCAGTACCCATATAAAACCAGATGCATAATGACACATGCTTTCAGAGTTCATTTGCAGCGGCTAGATTCCCTGGCATGCCCATTCTCTTTCTGTGTCTCTCTTCTCTCTCTTTGCTTGTAAATAAATAAATATAGAAAAATTAAAAACTGTGTTGGGTTCTCCAAAAGTTGAGGCTGGCATAGGGGTTCATTTAGGAGCAATCTATGAGGACATGAGGAGGAATGGTGGTGCTGAGGAGAAGAGGTGCTTCCAATGGGAGGGTGGCTACAACCTGGCCCTTCACAATAGGAGCTTGGAGCATGCGCGGTGCACAAAGCTGGCCTACGCAGAGGCCAGGTGCAGCATAGATCTTTGGTCAGGGTTTGCCTTGCCTGGGGCCAGTTCTGCAGAAGACAGTCCAGTTCTGAGGCACTTGAAAGCAATACTGAGAACATCTGGTAGATGATCAGGACAAATCTGGCCAGTCAAGGAGATGTGGATTGGACCTAGGACCTAGTAGACACCTAAAGGCTGATAGGTAGAATCTATCCTATCATTAATTTTCCCATTCAGAGGCTGAGGGTGTCTTTAATCATTCTGCTGGACACAGCCCATCATTCTGACTCTGAGAAAATACTGCACAACAATTAAGCAACCCAGAGATAAGGTTGACATGGAAGAAAAAAAAAGTGAATTAGAATCAGCTTGCAAACACAGCAGATCTTTTGCAAGCCTCACTATAATTCCTATACCTATGTAAACTTTTATCTCTCTCATAGCTTCTTCTATCACCTCTTCCTTTTTTCTTTCTTTCTATACATCCAGGGATTATTATCAGACCCATTCTTCTATGGCTGGGTTGTATGTTGAGTGTCCCCTAAAATGTCAGTATGTCAAACAGCTTGTTTGCCTGTGATCTTTAAGAAATGGGATCTCAGAGGAGGCCAGGAGGTATTGAGGGCGTGTCCATGAAAACAATCATGGGACCCTGTTTTCTTTCCCATTCTCTCTCTGCATTAGTTGGAGATGTAACTGTTTTTCCGACCCATGATCCACCATGCTGTGCTGTCTTCCTATGAGACCAAGCCAGTGTGACTACCCAGTCTTTCACTTTGAATCTCCTAGACTAGAAAAATATTTATATGTATCATGTTCATTCTTAGGTATTTCATTGCAATAAAACAAAACAGACTAGTGTACCTTCTTACCTCATTTTACTATCACAATGATGGTACAATATTAGCCGAGATGGGAATTGAAAGGATTTTATCAGAAATGATATTAAAATTTACCATTAACTAGTAGCTAATCAGAACATGCCATGGTTGGAGCCCTTCAACTGGGCTAGTTATTGACTTGTTAACCATCATGTCATTAAGGGATGGGGACTGTGGGGGACTGGGTCAGCCCAGGAAGAGTGGTTAGGCACTGTGTTGGGAATGCTCAGGGCACAAGTTGTTGTTTAAGCTGTTAGGAAGTATTGGATCATGGCTTGTCCTGTATCTCCTGATTAGCTTCAACCTGATGGAATTAAGTCAGACTCACAAGACCCATCACATATGCACTTATAACCACAGTTATAGCTTACTCCCAAGTCAAGAACCCTGCCTCTAGCATAAAACAAGAGGTTAAAATATAAACAGGAACATATAAACATACTTATCATTGTAAGTTGCTTTTTATTATGCAGTTTGACAGCTAGGTGGATAAGAACTTTCTAACAAGATATAAACTTGAAGAAAAGGAATAGATATGAGAGCATCTTAGCTGGAATAGGAGCAGCCAATGCCTTTTCAATTCATACCATTTAATGTCGTAGCACTTTAATATACAGCACTGATAATTTTTTGCCTCACAACGTAAAATCCATCACAGTCGAGAATAGAGTCTAGACGGTTATTATGAAACAGTGAAAAGGAAAGCTCTCAACAAGAAAAGGGAATAGCAGTGCTGATTAAAATAACAGCATGGCTTATATGAGATTCCTTTTAAGCTGATATTTCCAAATTTCATTTTGGGGGAGAAAAATCACACTAAAATATTTTTAGTGCTGGAAGTCAGCTTTATTTTACAGGTCTACAAAAGAAAAAAGTATTGCATTTATTTCTCCAAAGAAAGATTCCCACAGCCTAATTAAATAAGTAGGACGGCAGGCAGTGAATTCGAGCGGTTTCTTATCAGCAAGGAAAGCAGCTGCTCTCTTTCCCTGAAGCCAGGTATTGATGTCACTGTTGGAGAAGGGCAAGTTAGCATTGCCAGTGAATGGTTGGTAGTTAGGTCTGCATCTGATCTTATGAAATCTGTATTTTATAGGAACTAAGATTATGAAATACACAGTAACCCAGCCCCCTGTAAGCTTTTTTTTTAATCATTTTTTTTTTTGCTGAAATTTCTAGAAAAGCTTCGGCTTTACTGTAGGAGCATCTGTAATTGCTTTTCATCACCAAGTGCATGGATAGATAATTTCTTAGGGTACAGTTAAAGGAACATGAAGTAGCTAGTTATGCTGTAAGGGATTTTGGAAAAGCTGAACCCTAAGCAGTAATATCTGTGCAAAGGAGAAGACAGAAGCATGCAAGTTCATCACACACCATCCATCCTGAAGTCCAAGTCTACAAACCAAGCTAAGTGAGAAGTTATGTGGAAAACAACTTCTCTGTCAAAGCACTAGAATTGGTGAACAATTGCCGGTGCATTCATGCGGCATGGGAAGACAAAAGCAACCTGTTCCCTTCTCAAAAACAAACAAAGAGCTAACCGAGAATGCATGTGTGATCTTGGATTTGTAATGACTCTTGTTGTTGACATTGATTTCAGCATGTCTGTCATCAAGGAGGTCGGTCAGCACTGCCCCTGATAAGGCAGGAGGTTTCCTGGAGGTGGGCTCCATTCCTTCCCTACAGGAACGTCACAAGCTTGGCTGAGTGTGAAGAGACTTAATTTCACTAAAAGCTTATATAGCTGAGTCTCATTCTCATTTTCACCACAAAGGCTGCCATTGAGACGATTAATATGATTTTTACATCCTCTTCAATTTGGCTCTAAAATATCTCTTTCAATTACCATAATTCTCTGACTGATAACTTTAACATTTCCGGATGGACTATTTGAAGCGTTTTTTTTTTTAAACCACTTCAGACTACTGTTGAGAGAATTTTTCATTAAGTCTTTGCTTTGGTAGAAAATCCAGTGGAATATGTCTTGGTTTTAAGCATATTATTTTTAGGGTCACTCTGATGTCAGCACACTGCAGTGTTTGGCCCTTGAGTTCCAAGCTCAGGATCACACCCTGAAGAATCAATCTTCCTCTCATATTATCTCTGTGTCTGCATCTGCCTCTCCTCTTCCTCCCCACTCACCTTCCCCCTTTCTTTCAAGGTACAACTCAACTCCTTCCTCGTCTACTGTTAAACCTTCCAAAATCATTCCAGTGGTTGGTTATTAGCTGTTCTGAACTTCTCTCTTGCTTGCACTTGGGAACCTTTGTACCTATGTGGGGCTGGGGCTCTCAGACTCTACCCTGCATCTGCACCAGCTGGAGGGCAGGCCCAACTCCAAGAGTAGTTCATTCTCAGACACTCATTTATTGATTTGTTTATTGTGTGTTTATGTGTGTGTGAGAGAGAGGTGGGTGCCTGTGTGTAGGCTAGAGGGTTAATTAATGCTGGGGCTCTTTCTCAGTTACTTTCACTTTATTCTTTGAGACAGGGTCTCTCACTAAACCTAGAATTTACCAATTCAACTGGACTAGCTAGCCAGTGCCACTGTGGATTGCTTCTCTTTGACACCACAACCTAGGGATTTTATGCATGCACCCCCATGGCCATCATTTGCATGAGAGCTGGGGTCCTCCTGCTTTTGTGACAAGAACTTCAGCCACTGAGCAATCTTCCCAGCCCAAGAACTTGCATTTCTACCAAGTTCCCCTATCTAGGAAATTACTACTGCAGAGACTACTCTTCTTTCATTCTCTGCCTGCTATATTCTACCTCATCCACGAAGATTCCCTTCTACAGTGGGTGCAGTGGCACCCACCCACAGTCCCGGTTACTAGAGAGATTGAAATGGGATTATCACAGGACTCAGGAGTTCAAAGTGAGAGCTCATCTAAAGAATAGTAACTACTTAATAATCATAAACATTTTCATGTATAAGCTCCTCCTTGAGAGTCACCCCCCTCCCTGGCAGACTCGGGACTCAGTGTGCTATAGCCTGGCTATGCCACCCTCCCAGGAGCATGGCCTTGAGTAAGCAGATACTCTTACATGCTCTTGTATGGTCTATTTTTCTTTGAATCTAGATAATAATGCCCTCTAAGTTACATAACATGCTATATATTTCTCTCATTTCCCATAGCTTTGTGCAATACAATTCTGAGCACATAACAGACTCTCAATCAGGATTAGCTGATTCATGGAGACCCATAAACATATCTCAGAAGTAGACAAAAGGAAGACATTGTTTTAAACCAGCAAAACATTTCTATCTATGTCCAATGATTGCAAATCCAGATGCTGCTGTTACTTTAATTCTTCAGGGTTCATGCTTGGCAGTTTTTCTTTCCTTACTATGATTTCTACATTGGAAAAGACTGAAGAGTTCAAATTTCAATTCTGTTTGTCTTCTGGAGCTTCCTGTGTACTTAGAAAGTACAAGATGAGCCCCTGGAAGTGTGTCCAGCTTGGAAGGTCATCAGCCTTCACTTGGCTGTCTGCCTTGACAGGGTCTGACTGAGCTACCCTGCCCTGCCCTGACCAAATGGCTTCTATTTCAGTGGCAGAGTATAAAGTCCTGACCATCCTGTCCCCATACCCTGGGCTCTGCAGGGCAGCCTTACTTCAGAGCTCCCTATGGGGTTGGAGAAAGCTTCCATTTTCTCAGAGGCCTCTGCCAATGATTACTTTTGTACTTTCCTTCTACTCTCCAGAGCTGAAGCCCAGGGTTCTCCTAACTCAACATGCTGCTTGTGGACCTTCCTCTTAGATCTGGGGGAAGTAAACAGACAGAAGTGGCTGGTGAGGGGCAGGAGGACATTGGGCTTTGATGGCCCCTGGGAGGAAGACACATCACAGAGGTAGCTGAAGTCACTATTGAAGTGACTTCTCTCATCATCATCCTTCATGCCTCACCTCGGGGTGATAAATGGATGCCAGCACAGGCTGCAGGAGGTCTCCTCAGGGATGTTCTCGGCTTTTCCCTGTTTCTCAGCAGCTGAAAGTCTTTCCACAACTTTCCCTGTTAAGGCTACATGAAGAGCTTACTTGCTTTGTAAATTTTGTGCGATTTTGATCCTTCTCTATCTACAGGAGGGGGCAGGGTGCACCATCACAGCTTTCACTTTTCTCCTCATGTTGCTTCTGATTGTTCTCAGGACGGGATGTCCCTTTAACTCTCAGCCAAGTTCAAGTCTGGTTATATAGACTTCTGGTTGTCTCTGTCTCACTGTGGACAATCTTCCTTTTTTCTCTGGGATTTACAGCACAGGCGTTCCTCTGCTTAGCATGTTTGGTCTGTGATGTCCACGATGGCTGGAGAACAAGGGGTTCTCTCTGCTGCTCTAAGCGTCCTGTCACTTAGATGAATTTCGGGGCACTCCGTGGCTCCAGGCCTCTCTCTGGAGTTTCCTCAGCAGGACTAATTTGATATATTGCTTCCACAAATCCCATCAGCCTAGCCCGATCTGGAGCTGAGGGTGAGGATGGTTTATAGGGGTAATAACAACAGAAATGTCCTCTCTGAGACAGGCAAATAATTTCCTCTCTGCTCTGGTCCAATACTATTTCCCTTAATCTTTTTAATGCTTGAGAAGTGGCGGCTCCCTCTGTCCTTAAAGCCAGTTTCCTCCCCTGAAGGTTAATGTATTGAAAGGAAGCAGGTCCGTTGTTTCTGCTCCTCTGGGCCGGCACCCGATTTTCTTAGCTTCATTTGTCAATATATTCAAATGGCTTAGAGTTCAAAGACATGATTCATATTCCCTGGTCATCCACGTTAAGTGAAGGCCTTGAGTTGGAAAAGGAAATGAGAACAAAGGTGGTTACTGAGCCTTGGTCACTGGAACTTTCGTTCCATCTGGCAAGGGGCTGCTGGTGACCCATGATCTACTCCCCAGATGATGCCTCACATCTGTTGGCTCCTGGCTCAGCCAGGTTTCTGCTCTGTTCCCCTGTCTTCCACTTCCCTGCAGGGTTTGCTTCTTACACTGCCTCCTACTCCAACTCTCCGTTTTCCCTTACCTGCCAGGAAAAAGACAACCACTAAGATTTCAAACTTCTGTGCAGTCAGCAGATATCCTCCTTCCTGATGACTGACTGTCCCATGTGGAACAGGAGGGAGCCAGAGCTGGACCTGCAGGGACTTCAATAACATATTTCACTTTAGTATTTAGTCAGTGTATCTGTGCTTCTATTTTAAGAAACTTCCTTTCCTGCCGTACCTGTCTAACCAGCCTTGATTTTTCTGTTGTCCTCTTCAGGAGGTCGTGTTGGGCTCCGCTGCCAGCAAATGGGAAAGGACCAGGAGCCCTCACGTTGGAAGCTCTCTGCCTGCAAGCAACTTCTCTAGGATGTCATCATTATGTGTTCCCTAGTCGTTTTGGTGAACTTTTAATGAGTGGAAATTTCTCTTATTTTCTGGTAATGATCCATTGTTACATGGCTAGTTAGAGCAGAAACACTGAGCTGCCTCGCATTATTCCCAAGGAGCAAATGTGCTATTGTGATTCTCAAATTAATCTTTTTGCTTTCCTCTTTCTTTCCTTTCTCTATTTCCTTCCTTTCTTTCCTCTTTTTTCCTTCCTTCCTTCTTCCTTCCTTTCTTCATTCTTTCCCCTTCCTCCCCTCCCTCCTTCACTTTCCCTTCCTTCTTTTCTTCCTTCTCTTTCTTTCTTTCTTTCTTTCTTTCTTTCTTTCTTTCTTTCTTTCTTTCTTTCTTTCTTTCTTCTTTCTTTCTTTCTTTCTCTCTTTCTTTCCTTCTTTCTTTTTTTTCTAATGGGGGTTGAACCTAGACCTGTGCACTAACCCATATTTCCAACTTTCATTAACCTTTTTATTTTGAGACAAGATTTTACTAAATTGTTCAGGTTTGAACTCACTCTGTAGCACAGGGAGGCCTTGAAATTATGATCTCACTACCTAAATATCTACATGGCTGGGATTCTAGGCCTGTGTCTTTAGGCCTAGCTAGTTAAGATGTTGAAAATTCCCAGAAGAGTTTTTCAAAAGAAGTTGGGGCTGGGAGCAGAGAACCCTAGAGCCTTTCCCACTGTGCTCTTCCATTCATATGTTATGGTCCTGTCTCTGACTTAGATGGGCTTTCTGTGTATTTATGAACAAAGTGAATATTTTGCTCTAGGGTTTGTGTTCTCCATGTCTCTTATAGTCTTCAGCATTGGTTTCTTTTGAGACAGTGTCTTACCATGTAGTTCAGCCTTGTGGTGTAGCAGGGGACCATGCTTCAGGGTATTCCTACCAACTCTGTGGCTCTTGAAATCTTTCTGCCCCCTCTTTTGCAATGTCCCCTAAGCCATGGCAGGTCTGTTGGCAGTCTGATTTAGTGTTGTGTTCTCTGCAGCTTCTGTATTTTTGCTTTGATGAGTTTTGATTGATCACTGTGTCTTTCATTATCACCCTGGAGCTGGTTGTCAGGCTAGCAGTAAGAGTAATATTCACGTCACAGCTTAGTCTACAGTTTCTCCTGGGTCCCAAAAGTTGTGGTAGAGGTGATGTGTCCTATGGTTGGCAATCAGCTATCTTCTTGTCTTACTGATGGATCTTGGGTCTCCTTTGCTTTCTCTGCCATCTGTAAAATAAAACAAATTTTACAACCAAGAATGAGGGCAGCTTGGACTAAAGAGAGTATGTGAAGTTATTTGAGAGACTTTATGGTATGCAAACCCACTCTCCTTCTCCATAGAGCAGTGGGGACTTCTCTCTGAAATCTCTGAGTTTCCTGATCATGGGATTCTGACTTGGTTTCCAGTACTATATATGAGTTCTTCCCCACTGCACAGGCCTCATGTCCAATAAGAGAACAGTTGGTTACCTACAGAGGCTGTGTGCCACTATTTTGCAAATGTATACTTCTTGTTCCGTTGATTGATTATATAGTCTGCAGGTCTCCTGCTTATTCATATTGCTGGTGGCCATTGTCCTCTAGCAGCTCCCATAGGGCTCTCCAACACCATGAGGGTGAGTGGGGTGGGGGTGGGGAGTGAGTGGGTGGGAGGGAGGCTAGCTTCCCTTTCATAAACTGGCTTTTTGAAAAAAAATGCTGTCATTTGTTTAAAAACTGTTTTTGACACTTTGCTTGTGTGAACTGTGTGTGTGAGGGTCTCTCAAATAATACTCAGGTGACAAGAGAAGGGAGACAAGGACTGGGGAAAGGAAAATTGTAAAACGATTAAAACTATACAATGGGGAGATTTCCTGGTTGTAACAGTGGGAGAGAATAAGGATTCTGTCATTGACCCTTCCCTTTGCATCTGTATCATGGCTAAGGATTTTTTCTCCCTAGATGACAATCTTGTCACCTTAACCTTTAATCCTCCACACAATCCATTCCTAGTAATGTTCAATAAAACACATTTATATGTGTATAAACCTATCATCTATCTATGTACATATGTATTTATGTTTATATATATACATGTAATATAGAGACAACCTATTTATAGAAACATCGAGCTTTCAGACACAAGCACGTATGCATTGGATAACTGTATTTCTTAGCTATATTACAACATCCTGTTATTTTTTTATCTGGGAATAAAGTTTCAAAGGAATTGAGTTGGTTTTCATAGACATTAATTTTCCATATCACATTCTTCCACCCCCCCCCCCGTTCTTTTCTACAATCTGAATTCAGGCAGATCCTTCTTTTGTGAAGTTCAGATAACTAAGGACATTTGTTCCTTTCCATGTAATCTCTTCAGATTTCATAATCCAGTTGAAAATTCCTGTCTGACATGTTGAGCAATAATTAATTCCCTTTGCAGGCATTTCCACACATAAGACTTTGTCTTTCCCAGACAGTTTATAAGTCTTGACATAATTCCTTTTTTCAGCAGCTAACTATAGCTTTCAAGCCATCTCTTTTTATACCAGATTTATTTCTCTCTGCTATTGTAGTGTTGATGACTCTGCATCACTTGCAGCCCTTTGTCTTTCCTGTGTGTGCACACTTGTTCATCTGTGTGAAAGTGCACGTGTATCAAGCATATGAGTTTGTAAGGGGGTGAGGTTAGAGGAAATCCTTGGGTGTCATTCTTCAGGTGTTATATATCTTTTTTTTTTTTTGAGACATGGTCTCTCATTGGTCTTGAGCTCACCAAGTAAGCTTGATTGGCTGGCCTGTCGACAGTTCTCTAGCACTGGGCTTCTGAGCATGTGTCACTATACCAAATTTTTAAAAATATGAGTTCTGGGGATCAAACCTAGGTCTTCCTGCTTGTAAGGCAAGCACTTTATCAACTGAGCTATCTCTCCAGCTCCTTCTGTCAACAATCTTTTTTTCCAATGTCTTTGTTTCTACTTCAGGGATCACGTTTTCTTGCCTCATGGATTTCTTTTCAATCACTCACAGTGTTAACCTTTCTCAATATCACATTTGTAGTTATTGTTGCTTCCACCTAACACTAGAGCAAAGGCACATGTGCTAACATTTCTGTTGTATTTGTAAATATTTTGGGAAGAGACATTTCTTCATGGACTCTGAAAAAACTCTGACAGGGGATTGATTCTTCAAATGAAACAGTATTTTAAAGACACCAAGACTAGGAGGAGTCATCTCCGAAATATTGCATAGTAATTCCCTTTACTTTCACTATAGAATTGCATGACCCACAGATGGTATATCGAGGAACATGTATGCACAAGAAGGTGCTTTTTCCTGAATTGCTCACATCACATCACATCATCTTTTGAAAGGCTGTCCATGGCAGTGTGTGGATAATTCAGAATCTTTCAACTGTATATGATAGAAAGCAAGTCTGAGCCATGTTAAGCAAAGAGCCATGTTAAGCATGAGAAGGTAATAAAGAATCTTTGTTATTTATTCATATCTATTTTAATTCCTCTTTCCCCGAAGATATTGTATTTTCCCATGGCATGACAAAGGATTCATGTTTCTATGAGTCAGGCCTTCCAAGTGAGAACAAGTCTACCTCAGGTCTTGCATTCCCATGGAAGGGGCAAGTATTTTCCCATCTTGTGTAAAGTTTTCTCCTTTAGAATTACCTGGGAGGTCGATATCTGTTGTAGTCAGCTTCATGTTGCTGGGATAAACATCCAAACCAGGCACAATTTAGGGGAGGAAGAGGTTTGTTTCAAGCTTACAGAGCTAGAGGGAAGTTTTATTGGCAGCAGAAGCTGCTTCCATATATCCAAGCAGAGAGAAACAATCATTTAGCCTGTAAAAATCAAAAGCAGCAAGCATGAATGGCAATACCAAGCTCAAACTACTCTCTTACACCTTTGGATTGGAACCCAGAATCTTCCCCCAATGATACGTCCTCCAGCCAGGTGCTGGAGACCCAAGTAACAAGCTTTAATAAAACACCTGAGTCTATGGGGGACATACTTTTAAACTACCACAGTATCATAGAGAAAACACATTTTACACTTCAATACTGGCATATCTCTTTTTGTTTTCTTCTCTCCCCATCTTCACAACCTTTTAGTCTTGGCTTCCTTTTCTGAAGCCTCCTCATATCCTGACTCTAAATACTGCAGGGTCTGTCAGTACTCATTCTCTACATAATTCTAGTTGGTTCTGCAGCTTTAATGATTGAAATCCTGATGTCTATCATCCTAATATCTTTGGCCTTTTGTTCACTTTGGAATGTCATTGATATATGCATATATATCCTATGTATGTAAGTATTACAGAATAGGTGAGCAAGGAGACACACAGACTGTGGAATCATGATACCTGGGTTTAAATTCCAGCCAATTTATCCGAGAAGTACAAATTTCTTACCCTCTCTGTGCTGCATTTTTCTCATTAGTAAAATGAATATGATAATAGACTCTGTGCCAGTGGATTGTTATAGGAATTAAACAAATTGTTCTATTCAAGCCACTTGCATGGGGGCCTGGCGTTTGCAAGTCACTAGGCCAGTGTTCTAACATGGAGCTCTATTCCCAATCCTTACCTGGGGATTACTGTATAAACATTTGCTGTTATTATTGCTAGGCAGCTCAAACATGTTAAATCTAAAACAAAAACCGTTTCTCTCATCAGCTTTCCACCTCCATACCACAGAGGACAGATAATTCAATACGTTCCTAGACAATTAGTTCTTTTCTCAACTTTCAACATCTTTTCCTTCTTTCTTCTTTGAATATAATCTTGTTTCTTATTTCTCAGAATGAACATATTCTTCTTTGCTGTATTTTCCAATTCAAATAAAATCACGTCTCCCCAATCCCACTGTTCCAGGTACATAGGCTGGAATTTCTGGTGTCAAAATTTAGCTATTTAATTGGTCCATTTTCATGATAATCGATTTCTACTGTGTCAGCATATCATGTTGCTACCACTGAATTCCCTATCACTACCACCAATACCACTCTGCTGAAGACGTGCTCACTCCTTGCTCACAGGACAGCGTCAGGTGGATAACTGATCTGGTCAACCTCCTCTCCACTCAGTTTTCCATGGAGAAGCCCAGACATCACTCTTTATTGTCTGGCTTCCTGACTAATCATTCATCCTCATAAGAGCAGGAATAGTGTCTGGCAAGGAGCAGGTACTAATATTAGTTGAAAGAATCTCCTCTGAACTTACTGCCAAACTGGTCTGTGGCATATCAACTTTCGTATTTCTTGTTCCTAATGCACTGTCAAGCAAAGAGCATGGACTCAAAATATATTTGTTCAATGAATAACTGAGTCCCTGGCAAACCATAGGAGGAAAAAACACATTTCTCTTTTAGCTCCTTTTATGTGTCCTTTTGTTCCTCTCATTGTAAGGGCACCGTCAAATATCAAGAGGATAAATCTCACCAGAATTAATCATGGATCATTTGTTCCAATGGAAATCTGCAGATCACAGTGGATAAAAAAGAGCTGGAGGCAGGGATTTGGGGGAATGAAGAATGCAGAAATAGAGCTGCCTTGGAGATGGTATGTAAGGAAATGAAGGCATGAATGCTACATGGGAGGAAATGTCATCTCTAGATATGGGGAGAGGGAAGTCTGAGGACTTAGAAGCCAATGATAAACAACCTTGGAACATTAATAAGTAATCATTTGTGTGGTGGGTTTGAATATAAAAACCCCCATGGGCTTGTGTGTTTGAATACTTAATCCCCAACTGGTGGCACTGTTCTGGAAGATTGTGGAAGCTTTAGAACATGTGCCACTGGGGAGGGGGAGTCTTCCTAAGGTAATAAATTTGGACCATGTATTAGTCAGGGTTCTCTAGAGGAAACAGAGTTGACATAATGGATTTTAGTAAAAGGGAATTTATTGGGGTAGCTTACGACAGTCCAACAATAGCAGTCTGCAGGCCGACAGGTGAAGAAACCAGTAGCTGTTCAGTCCACGTGGCTGGAGGCCTCAGCAGTCCTAATCCAGCACAGAAGGCCTGATGGCTCCCTGGGGAGCAGCTGCTCTTCAGTCTACAATGTGAGCTGAGGAAACTGGGTTCCGATGTCCAGGAAGGGTAGGAGAGCAGGATGCGAGTGCAAGTCATGAACAAGCACCAGCAGCCAAGAAGCAGGGAGCCAAGGAGAGAATTTCTTCCCCTTTATATAGACTTAGGGTAGGGTCTTACAACCCTTCCCCAGACTTAATGGCTTCTCTGGAATTTCCTTCCTGCACTGCCTGCACAGGAAAGGATGTTTAGTTCTAGCTTCTTTAAGCTTCTTTACTACCTGCCCCCTACTGAGAGGCTGCCTTCCTGTAAACAACCTCAAAGGCCTACCCAAGATAATTTAAAAGATCAAGCTGACAACAAAACCTAACCATCACAGACCATATGTGTTGTTCTCTCTCTGTCCTTCCTGCATACTGCTGTGATGATGTGACACCATCTTTCTGGTCCAGCCATGCTTTTCTCACCATGATGGACTCTCCCCTTCAAGCTGTTAGCCAAATTCAACCCAGTTACTCCCATAACTTGCTTCTGGTAGATCATTTTGTCCCATTAATGATAACAGGTATGCTTTTCTTTTTCCTCTTTCATTCATCCTTACCTTCCCACTTACCCTATTGCCTTTGAATTTTGATTTCATCCTGCCACGTCCCAGGTATAAGAAGTGAAGGCACAGAGAAGATCCTGGTGTGGGTGGAGTTTTATGTTACTGGACTGCAGGGGAAGGGCAAACAGGCAGCCCAAGGAGCAAAACTAGAAAGAACAATGTGATGAAAACAATGATGTAGTAATGTGCAGGTGTATTGATATCAGCAGTATTCTTCTCACACATATGGAAGAGCTCTCAATGTGTCTTGGATACAGAGCATATTTTCAGAAGATTCTGAGATTTATTCTGAGTTTGAAGAGCAAATACATATCTTCTAGCTAATGAAACAGTGAAGACATTTTAGGTAAGTTGGCATCAATGAGGAGAATACATTCAGCTATGTGTAGGGACCCCATTTTGTATGTGGGGAAGAGAAGACATGAGAAGGAGATTAAGAAGTTGTAGATAAAGCAGACAGAATGCAGATTATTGTGAAGTTCCTGGAGGCAAGCATGAGAAGTCTGACTTCTTCAGCATGCTCTGGAAAGAAAATTTCCAGTTATAATCAGGTCATTAAAATAACTACTTGATTGTTATAGTAAGGTGACAACATTCGTAAGAGAAGGCTTCTTTATTTATTGATGACTTCCCTTATGACAGGCAATGCTTTCACGACTGTTGCTTATATAGCATTTCACTTAATTTTAACAAATTCATAAGGAAAAAAAAGTATTAATAGGTTCATCCAAGAGTAAAAAAAGCTCAAGTTAAGCAAACTTTACTATTGGGATAGGGGTCAGAACTCACAAATTTTGATCTCAAAAATCTCAAACTTTTTATCCTTCATTACCATGACTGTGAAAAGAGCAGAGGTTGAAGTGTGTGACGGGTCAGGCCTCTCCAGAGACACCCTCCCCTTGGGTGGGAGGTATCTAGCTAGAGCTAAAACCTAGGTGCTAAAACTGATTGGTCAGGTATGACCCAACCACCTGTTGCCCTGCCCACCTAGGGCAGGAAATAGGGACTGAACAATTAATCTGCCCTCTCTCCCCAACATGGCAGGCTAGCAGAAGGACCTCTGAATCTCCTGGCCTTAGGAAGGTAAGGCCTTTCCCCACCCCAGCTAATTGCTGGGGTGGGGGAAGGCTCCAGATTTTTTTCCCTCATGAACCTCTTCTTCTCATGATGGTAGCCCTCTGTTATCTTTTCTTCTGTTGCTTGTTTAGCTGAACAGTCTAAGTTCTGTTAAACTCTCCACGTGTTTTCCCCACACTGGTGGCTGGAGTACTCTGTAACTCCCCATGTTCCCTTAAATAATAAAGCCTCCCACTTAATATCTTGTTGTCTATGATTTTAATTCTTTAACTTTGTAGACAAGAATCCTGGTATTCCTCAAATTTTGGGGTGCATTAGAATTTTGCTGGGCATTATCTAAATACTAATCCCAGCTCACCCTACAACAGAAGGGGAGACGCAGAGAGCTAAATGAATGTGAGATTTCACTAGGTCCAGATGAAATGATAAAAGTGTGAGTTGAAATAATTGCAGTTACAACTGTGGAGGGGAAAGATTCTGAGACAAATGCAAGAGATAGAATTTATAGGATGGTAATCACTTGAATATAAAAGATAAAGTGATAGGTTGTGAAGTGTGTAGCCATGGCAGCTTGCTGGAATGGGAGACCATTCACAGACTCGGAGGACCATCACCTTGGAGGGTATGCTGAGGTCTGGCTCCATAGGACATGAACAGTGGGGCACATAGACTTGAGGCCTGATAAAGAATTCTAGCTAGAGGACAGCCATCCGCCTACAGCATGGATAAGCTGGTCTACAAGTAGTAGGAGTAGAGCTGAGGGTTTAGGATAGCATTTTGGATATCTAAGCAGTTCTCAGATTATGAGGAGAAAGAAGAGAGGTAAAGAGTTGGGAAGAAGAGCAGCAGGGGAAGGAGTGAAGCAAGAAGCTAAGGAGGGATTCTAGATTAAAGGGGTTATCATTAGTGAAGATGATCACAGCCAAGGTCAAGTAAGGTAGGAACAGGATCATCGTTCATTTAACATTGACATCTACTCTGTTAAGGAAGCTAGTAAGTAGGGAAGTTGATGAGAAATAAGATTATAGTCAAGGAGGGTACTGTAGGCTAAGATAGGTGACTGTGTCTCAAGCATGATGGGGCCATGAAAAGGATTTTGTGGAGGGAATTTTAAAATTTGTTTTTTTATTTATTTATTTATTTATTTATTTATTTATTTATTTATTTATTTATTTATTTATGCTAAGTTGAAACTGTATGCACTGCTCTTGTGTTGGTACCCCCTTTTCCCTCTGCTCCTATTCCACTGAGGGCCCTTCCTCAATGGGATTGCTCGAATGCTCCATGGGATGGAGGAAGGAGACCTTTTTGGTTTTTTTTTTTTTTTTGGTGGAGGGAAGGCAATGGATATCCTCCCCCTTCACCATGGCTCTTACAATCTTTCTGTCCCCTCTTCTGCAAAATTCTTTGAGCCATGATGGGTTGGTTATAAGTCTGCTCTAGTGCTGAGATCTTGAGAATCTCTGGGTTTCTACTTTGGGCCACTGTGAATATTCTTGGAGTCTGTCTCCATTTTCTTGCTTAGGTTTGTCAGGCTCACTGTGGAAGCAGCATCTTCCCACTTCCTTTTTGAGGATGTGTTAGGGGTGTTTCATCTCCTGCCTGGGAGTCAGCTATCATTTCAGGTCTTGATGGCGGAATTGGGTTGGCCACAGTTCTTGCTGCCTTCTGAAAAATACAAAGAGGTTCTCCAATGGAAAGTGAGATCAGCATGGGTTGAATGAGACAAACTTTGTTAATTTGGTGAGATTTTAATGGGTGTGGCCTCTAGGTAGGCACATGGTTAATGGGGGCTTCCCCTTGGATTCCGGGGTTCTTGTTCTCCATAGGAATTTGTCTTGGCTCCCAGTTCCAGCTATGGGTTCCTTGCCACTGAGCAGATCTCTTGGCCAATCAGAGAGCTGTTGATTGCCCACCTAGCTTAAGTGCTACTATTACCCAGGAAGATAAATCTTGCCATGCTGGTCTCACTTATAGCACTGTTTCCTGCTTACTCCCAACATGAGGCACTATCATATAACAGTGTCCTCTGCTTTCTCCCAACTTCACTGGCCAATATCTCCTGTTGGCTAACATAACACATTCCAGAACTATATGGGATAACCATCTGGGAACTGGTCTCATTCTAGGTTCCAGCAGGGTCTATCAGTGTTATTTATCTGACAGAAGCCTGTGGTTGCTTCAGCCTGGTGCTGACAATGAAGTGCTTTGACAGAAGAAGCCTGTCTTGATTTGGGAACCTGTATGTCTCTCAGATCAACAGCTTAATGTGTCAGTTGCAAGTCGAGTTTGCTTACTGTTCAAGCTTAACCTGATTAGGAACCACAGACGATCGAGAATATGCAGCATTTTACTCTGTTCTTCTGTGAGTTCACTGAGTATGATCTGTTCCAACTCCATCCACTTTTCTGTAAATTTTATGATATCATTTTTCTTTACTGCTGAGTCGAATGCCATGATGTATATGTACCACAACTTTGGTATCCATTCATCCAGTGATGGACATTTGGGTTGATACCAATTCTTAGCTATTGTGAATTGAGCTTCTATAAACATGGTTGAAAAAATGTCTCTGTGTTGAAGGGAGGAGTCTTGAGGGTAGAGGGATAGCTGGGTCATGTGGAGGGAATTTTGAAAATGATTTGCAAGGTGATAGGCTCCAAGGAAATGGCAGGAAGATTACCGAGTAATTATTTTATTGCAGATTACTGAATTATTTCAAATAGGATGTGATTGAAGGAGGAGAAATGATACCTACACTCTTTGGTCTTGTTCAGGTTAGCTTTTAACCTGGGCAAATACCTCTTTAAGTGTAAAATAGGTTTTTAGTTTTATTCCTTCTGTTTCCTTCTCTCTCTCTTTCTCTCTCTCTCTCTCTTTCTCTTTCTTTTTACCAACTAGAGCCAAGAGTTTGGGGGAATAGAAGTTCTGGTTTTAATTTCCCAACAATAATGTTTTCTCTCCTGAAGCTAATTTCTTTTAGTAAGTTAGTGTGCTTTCAGGAGAAGGTTTTTTTTTTTTTTTTTTTTTTTTTTTTTTTTTTTTTTTTTTTTTTTTTTTTTTTTTTTTTTTTTTTTTTTTTTTTTTTTTTTTTTTTTTTTTTTTTTTTTTTTTTTTTTTTTTTTTTTTTGAGTTAGGGTCTCACTCTAGCCCAGGCTGACCTGGGATTCACTATGTAGTCTCAGGGTGGCCTTGAACTCATGGCTATCCTCCTACCTCTGCCTCCCAAGTACTGGGAATAAAGGTGTGCGCCACCATGCCCGGCTCAGGAGGAGATTTTGAACAGGGTTAGGATGTCCGTGGATGTAGTGCTGTATCTAGAGTTCTCAACAATGTCAAACTGACTTTCCATTTCCATAAGCCTTGATCCTTTGCTCAGAAGCAGGCTGAATGCTTTGTTCTGGCTTTATTTTCTGGTGATGGGAAGACTAATCAGTGTTGTTATTTTGGAAACTTCAAGTTCAAGAAACTGAAAGCAGGCTCTTTTTTTCTAACCTCAGGTAATATGGACAGTTACAGTCATGGTGCAGGGGAAACATGGTGAATATTTTCTTCTTTGTTGTCTTCAAAATTAAAATCTTTAAATACACTGGAGTTTTATGACTTCAGAAGCATTTGACAGCAGTGGTAAAGGACATGAAGACAAGATGGCCAGGATGCTTCTGCAGCCAATGTTGTTTATTCCTCAGGGACTAAGGATTTTGGAAGATGAAGAATTCCAGGTTGGTCCTGTCCTTTGGTGCTCAGATGTAAGAGCTAACTTTTCCCGAGGCTAAATGAATCAAACTGTTCTCCCTTCTCATCTCAGTGCTGGTGATTTTGGTTAGGTAGCCAGCAAGCAGCCTGAGACCAGTGGCATTTCCTATTCTGATGGTAGATTATACCAAGCATCATGGAACCTGAGGTCATTCTGGTCGGGAAGATTGAGACCAGCTGACACCAGTGAATGTGTAAAGACTCAACAGAATCCCGCTTGTCATTGGTGGGTATGCAATGGCAATGCAAAGTTGCTGCTAATTGGGCTGAAATAGCTAGTAAATTAATAAGTGGTATTTTTTAAAAAAAGTATTTTATTTTATTTAGTTATTTGAGAGAGAGTGAGGAAGAGAGAGAGAGACAGAGACAGAGAGAGAATGGGTACACCAAGTCCTCTAGCCACTGCAAACAAACTCCAGACACATGCATCTGGCTTTATGTGGGTACTGGGGAATTGAACTTGGGTCCTTCTGCTTTGCAGCAAATGCAAAGATGACCACTAAGCCATCTCTTCAGCCCATGAGTGGTATTTTTGAGCCTTGGCTCAAATCAAAAGATGTGTTAATGACTTTGGTGAATTATTTGTTAAGTGTTAGGATATTTTCCTGCTCTGCTCTTTCTCTAAGGATCCTGGGGCTCTGGAGTTACTGGTTATGTGTATACATGTACTGGTGTTGCTAATTATTCAATATATCTACTGAAATTTGTATTTTGTCTTTTGCTTGTACATTATTTTCCAACATGTCATCTTATTTGAAGCTCACAGCAATATTGAACAGAAATTATTCTTGCTAGTTTAGAGATGGGAGAAAGCACATCTCAGAAAGCTGTAGTGCTGTGCTGGGGTTTCAGAGCCAGTCAGAGGCAATGGAAGGATCTTGTCACTTGTCTCCAATGGCACCGCTGGCCTGTGGTCTATCTCTCGCACCCAGGGAATTATCTTTCATTTCTAGTAGGCAGTGACACAAGTAACTTCTTTTTTTTAATATCTTTATTGGCTTAGAATTATATATATTAACACAACAATGTGCTCAGTATCATAGGTTCTTAGATACAGCCATTGAATCCATGATGACATTCCCTCATATGCATTAGTTATTCTCCCCCCCCATGACTCTTACATTCTCTCCGCCCCCTCTTCCACAAATTTCCCTGAGTCATAGTGGGTGAGTTTAAATTTTGCATAGTTATTAGGTTTTTAAGAGTCTGTAAATTTGTATTTTGGACAATTTTTGGCACCCTTGGTGCCTCTCTCCATTGTCCTTCCCCAGGTTATCTACCTTGCTGTGGGAGTAGCTCTTTTACTCGTCATCTCAATTAGAGGTTGTATTAGGGCTCTAAATGGTGAGTTTGTGGTGAATGGTCTCCTGCTTGGGTGTCCCAAGTCAAATCATGTCCCTTTGTGGTGGAGTTCAGTTGTCCCTGGTTCTCGTTTTCTGAAAAATACAAGCAGAGTCTCCAGCGGAGAGTGAGATTATTATTGGTCAATTGAGACAAATATTGTTAGGTTGGTGAGCGTTTGGCAGGTGTAGCCTTTCTCAGGACCTATGGTTAGTGAGGACTTTCCCATGTAGATGGGGTTCTTGTTCCCCATTCAGGGTTGCCCTTGGTCCCCTTACCAGTCAGGGGTTCCCTGCCTTAGAGCGGATCTCATAGCAAATTAGCCAGCTGTTGATTACCCACCTAGGTTGGGCGCCACTATTACACAGATGGGCACTTCTTGACTTGCTTGTCTGTGCCATATAGCAGTGTAACTTCTTGCAGTTAGGAGTTCCAGTGCAAGGAGAGCTGAATGGTTGACAGAGAATGGACATCTTAACACTGGTCAGCCTTGAAGTCAAGTGCAATACATAGCTTTGCCATTGCAGAGCATTTTCTGGCTCAAGGAACTCAAAACCCCCTCAATTTCAACCAAACTTAGATGAAAAGTGTTCTGAAGTCTCATGAGGCATAATATAAAGAATCTAGAAAATTATAAGTAATGTGAGTAAAATATCTACTATGTGTCTACTATACAAAAGCATGTGAAAGAAAAGGAAAAATAATCAGAAAAATACACCAAAAAAATCTATTTCCTGTGATACAAGCATACCCTTTATCATAGGTGAATTTTCTAAAGGGAATAAATTTGTGTGTGTGTGTGTGTGTGTGTGTGTGTGTGTGTGTTTAAGATAGGAATTCATGTATCCTAGGCTGGCCTTGTAGTAAACACACAAGGAAATGTTATTGAGACTCAGAGGAAGGAAGTCCTGTCATGTTACAACATGGACATTAAACTAGTCACAGAAAAGAAAAATACCCATGCTTCCATTTACAAGAGATACATAGATGATCAAATTCACAGAACAGAAGGTAGGAGGGTATCCTAGGAGCTGGAGAGAGGGAAAATGGGAGTTGTGGAACAGAAATGGGGTTTCAGTTTGTGTTGCTGTAAAAGTTGTGGACGGTAATGTAATTATGCTTCACAAGGATATACACTTAAGAGCAGCTAAAGTGGTGAATTTTATGTCTTGTGTATTTTATTACAATAAAAATACAAAGGGTCATTGAGGAGTACACTCATGAAAGATAAAAAGGAAGTATATTAGACAGGGGACACCAGAGATGGTCACACACCCTGGCATCCTCAGAGGCAAGCTGCCTCTCAGAGCAGCTGCAATAAGCAGAAACGGGCATGGGACTTTGGAGGCCGGATCAGTTATTTCTCGTTGCTGGGACAAACTACCTGACCAGAAGCCGCTTATGGGAGGGAAGGGATTTCATTTGGCTTGCAATTCTGAGGGGAAGTTTCCTCATGGCAGGGAAGGCATGGGAGACTGGAGTGGGAAGCCCTGGTGACAGCTCTGTGGAATCAGGACATGGGGAGAGAACAGCAAGTGGGGGCATGTTATGACTTGGCAAGGCCCACCCTCTCGGCCACACTTCCTCCTCCAGCAGCACCCCACCTTCTAAAGGTTCCATGACCTTGCTGTCAGCGCCAGGGTTCCACACCATGCCATCGGCTTCCCAGCTGATCATGCGTTCAAACACATGTAAATACTCTTGGGATACCACAGAGTACCACAGAGGAGTTCTTTACTTTGGCTACTGCAGTCTTGTGCAGTCTGTGCTTAGGGACTGTTACCTCTGCGTAGGATGTCAACTTGCAAAGCTGCAGCAGATGCTGAAGGAGTTAACAGTGATGACTGTCAGCCAGGCACTTCCCTTGCTGATGGGTACCCAGATCTGTGCTTATCACCATGTCTGCCAATGTGAATATGGGAGAGTTGAATTTTCCTATAATTTGCAATTCTGGTATCCTACATTTCTGATAATAAAAATGAGAAACCAATTAGAGAAGTGCATTCTTACAATTATGGCAACTAGTAATCTTAACTGTTGATATTATTAAATATCGACCTTGTAATGTGTGGATCACTACCCAGTAGACACGTTTATTAAAAGAAACCAAGGAGTTGTTAGTGAAGTTGTTGTGAAGCCAATAGAATATATTTGTTCTGCAGTATCAGCTGATATTATAGGTATGATGAAATGGACATCAACTTTGAATGTTCCCTAGTGTATTAATGCAATCCCCTATCTCCAATGGAATGAAAAAATTCAAATATGTCATTAAAAAGACAGTAAACATAGTACATAAACATTAAAATTGTCATTTTACCATGTGCCGAAACAATGGAATTCTCTCAGCAGACTTGAGGCAGTGACAAGCTTTCAAAGCTGCTTGAGTAGAAGCAGAAGGACAGGGGAATCTTGTCATCCAACAGTGCTGGTGACAAAATCATCAGGTACTCCCATGAAAGAGGCCATGGAAGAACAGATGCAGCATGCTTAGAATGGGGGCTTTTGAAGCTTTAATTTGTTCTGGAGTTATGTACCAGGATCCTGGGTAGGTTGGTGTCAAAATGGCATCATCTACAAAAGAATGAATACTTTCCAATTTCAATGAGGGAACAAGAAACTAAGGAATCAAGAAAATTATACAGTAAATTTCAGACCCAATAGCCAAGAGAAATGAGCTTCTGTTGGCCTTTCTACATCAGTTATGAGTAACTGCTCTGAGGTATTGGGAATTCATCCATGCACAATTACTTGAGTAAAAAATTACTTTCTCCTACAAACACAAAATAAAGGATCAATAAACTGCCAGGAGATAGAAAACATTGAGGGATCACATGTATCATGCTGAAGTTATGAGGCTGTGCTTCTTGGAGCACTGACTCTATGTTTAATTAAGTGACTGAAGTGATTTATGCACTGTAACGTGTTCCTTAAAAGTGGAGTTTGAAGGGCAGATCTGTCTTTTCTAGACTTTACCTGTTCAAATAGGAACCAGTGGTGAACTCAATAAAATTACTATATGGACTTCGACAAAACTGAACACAGATGCATATAACAAAACTTACCAAAAAATTTCAAGCTTTTTTTGCCTTGTAGGATCTTGAGGATTATTATTATTATTATTATTATTATTATTATTGTGTGTTGTGTAAATTAAGAGACATTTTTACTGTCTATAACCTCATAGTGAATACAATAACCCCACCGAGGAGGGCCCCCAGGAGGGCCCCCAGTGGAATGGGGGTGGGGAAGAGGGGATACAAGAGAATAACACAAGGGCAATGGGTCCAACATAGGCTTTACCCTTGCAATCAAGTTTCTAATTAATAATAAAACAAAAAGACATTATGTACATGCTGACCACATGCAGGTCTAGTTCTAAGTGCTCATGAGAATAAAACCAAACAAAATTACCACTACTTGGATGGTTTAGCACCCAGTAGGGTATTTACATAAAATAAATCAAAGCAGTAAGTTTCCATTTCAAGAAACAGGGTGTCACCTTGGATCATGGATTAAAAACAAAGTGAGAAAAGTTATACAGGGAACAGGGGAAAAGAAGAAATGGAGTTTCTAGTTAGCAGCAGAGAAAGAACTGTTGCAGATGGTAGTGTTTGGGCAAAGACTTGAGAGAGACAGAATGTGTACACAGTGTGTCTATCTTGTAAAGTGTACTGAAGGCAGAGAAGAGAGCACATGCAAGGGTCCTGCATCACTCAGAGGAGGAGATAGGAGATGCAAGTGACATGGATCATTTGAAAAAATGGGAACCAGTGATGATTTACAGAGTCATGGACATGCTACATGGGGCAGTGTAGTATTGTGTTAATATTAAATTAGGAATCTGTCAGCTACTTCTTGTTGCTGTGATCAAATCTTGACAAAGAGCAGTTTAAGGGAGGAAGGATCTATTTTGGCTCACATGTCAGATGAATGCAGACCAGGAAAGCACTACAATGGTCACCATGGCCCATGCCACTGACGAAGAAGCAGAGAAAGGGGAATACCAATGCTTAGCTGGCTTTCTCTCTTTTATTCACTCCTAGATGACATCCCATGGGCTGGTGCCAATCACACTTACGGTAGGTCTTCCTGCCTCATTTAATCCTCTCTGGAAACACACTCATAGACACACCAGTAGCAGAACACTTGCCTCACATGCATCAAGGCCCTGATTTCAAACTTAAGCACCCTCTCCCCACAAAAAAAGAGAATATCCACAATTAAATAAAGAGATAGGACATGGCATTTTGTTTATTTATTTTTAATGAGAGTGAAAGAAAAGTCATCATTTGGAAATGAGAGAGGGTTAGAAGATGTGTAAGATTTGAGAAAAGAAGGTATGCACTATGGTTTGAATATGAAATGTCCCTCACACAGTCATGTTTTGAATGCTTGGTGTCTAGTTGTTGGCACTATTTGGGAAACTTTGGGAACCTGTAGGAGTTGGGACCTAGCTGGATGATGTAGTCATTGAGGTTAGATCCTTTGGAGTACTTTGTCCCCTGCCTCTTTCCTATCCATAATGAAGTCACATGTTTCCACTGTCATGATGTTTTGCCCACATGTTTGGGCCTAAGTAATTGTGGGCTAACACCTCTGAAACCGTGAGCCCAAATAATCTCTCCATTTAGATTGTTTTTCAGGTATTTTTTTAAATATATCAATTTAAAATTAGTACAAGATATCTTATTATCATTTATTTAGTAATGAATGTAAGTGGACTAAAGAACAATGGCATAACTTTTGGGTACCAACCAGTAAAGTCCAATAACTTGTGGGAAATCTGGAATTTACAACAAAATCAGCCAGTATATAGTGCAACTTACATTAGCAATACTTAGTTCTGTAGATGAAAGTTTAGGCAGGTGGAGAGATGAGTTTGAGCAAAGCTGAAGCTTTGCTAAGAGTGCCTTATTCAGTACGAAGGAGCAAGGGAGGCCCTGAGAGCATTTATAAGGGAGGGTTGATGACTGAAATGGAATTCAGTTTTGGAGAAGACGGAGAAGGGAAGGAGTAGGAGAGTGAGGGACAGTGGCAAGGAGCAAAGTGAGAAGAGAAGTCTCTTCAGTGGAAAGATTAGAAATAATATTCTGGAATTGAAATTGAGGAGCATTTGCATGCATTTGGTATGCCAAAGTGTGGCTTATGACCGTGGGGGTTTGTGGTTGTGATCAAGATTATAGATGAGAGGAGAATAACCAGCTGAGAGTCTAGGGTATTGGAAACATTATTTACATGGACAGTGAAATGACTATGATAGGAGAGAGAAGGCTTAATTTGTGGACAGAGAATAACAGTAGACAGAAGTTAAAGATTTTGAGAAATAAGAGATGTAAAGCTGAGGGATTGTGACTAGATTGAGTTTGCCATTGAAGAGCCGGGAATGACTTTCCAACTTCCTACCAGGGTCTGGGAATTACAGAAAAAATAATCAGCCACCATCTGAGAGGATGGAAGAACAATGTGTCCTCTGGGTGATGCAGGTTTCAGTTACACTAAGAAGGTCAATGATCCCAGTAGAAGTTGGGGAGTTAAGTGTATAAGGGATGTCTGCTCCAGAGAGGACAGGGGGAGATTGCAGGGTGGGGAGAGGTCAATGATGAGGGAAGACAGAGGCACAGAGAAGAGCAGCAGTCAAAAAAAAAATGACTGGTCACCTTAGAATCTCCTTCTTAGAGTAACTGATGCAAGACATGGAAATGTCCACAAGGAGCAGGGTCCTTGCTTGTGTGTTGTGTGTGGAAGCCAGGCTGGGGGTAGCCTTACTGTGAAAGCAAGAATCTCTTTAGTCTCTTAGAGATGGAGTCTTAGGTGTAGGAGAGGAAATGCCCGACCTGGAGTGTGCAGCCAAAATTACTTTAATTAGAGGACATGGTCTTGTAAGTGTTGGCAGACTGAAAGAAAAGAGTCTCAATTAATGACACAGAGAATGTGTGCAGAATTCTAAGAGGGCTCAGTATTCTAAGTGCTCTAAGCACAGTGCGAGAAAATATAGCTGAATCCTCACTGTGCACTCATCTCATAGTTGCCTGATTTCTTTCATTTTTCTAGTTTGTATAGATGCTCAAAAGCACGTTTCTTTTCCCAGTTGATACTGTAGTTACTTGCCTTGACCTTACACTTCACTGTGAACCATGGGCTATGTGGGCAGAAACTGATTTGTAGGTAACCTCAGGTGCGCTGTTTAACCGTTCCCTTTATGCCTTAATTTCGTGAAATTTGCCAACACAAATTTAAATGCAACTCGTGTGTATCTAATGTTTCTGGTGTGGACAGTCACTGGCTACATCCTTGGGGAGATGTAGAACTCTTGAATGCTTGGTGGTTTAAGTGAAACTAAAGCTTGCTTTGCATTGCTCAGCATTTTTCCTGCAGAGCATTTCCAGATAATATTAAAAAAGTGCATTCTGAGCTAAAATTTGTTTTATTACGGCCATTATGAAAATTAAAATTTATGATTTAAGAGAAGGCCTGTGTATTTAGAAATGCCCACCTATGATCATATTACCCTATTAGCCTTTCTCCCATGTCAGTCAATGGCACTGTCGCTTACCTGGTTGCACAGCCCCAAGCCTGATGATTTTTTTCTTTACAATCAAGATACGTGAGTAAATCTTTTGCATCCACTTCTGCAATGTGTCCCAAACACAGCTACTTCTACTCTTCATTATTCTTATGAAAGCCGTCACCTGGACTCTCACCAAAAACAGCTTGTCTTCTACTCTAGTTCTCCTGGAGTCTAATTTACATACTGAAAACAAGTGACCTTTTAGAAATGTCAATCAGATTATGTTCCTTCTTATCTCTGAAACTTCCAAAAGACTTTCCATCTCACTCATTATCCCATTTATTATAGCATACAAAGCAAAAGCGCTACATTTTCAATTCATTTCCTATCGTGCGCCCGTATCTCACATACTTCAGGCACACAGGTCTCCAGTATGTTCCGACGCGATAAATCCTGAGTTCTTACTTGGATCTGCGCCCCGCTGTGTCCTTTGTCTGCAGTGTCTAATGTCATTCAGGTCTCTGAAATTATCAGCTACTCAGACAGAAAGTTCTAGTCTATCTTATCTAAGTAGCAACCCTCTCCTCGTCCCACACCCCCTTCTCCCTGTCTATTGCATTATACTGATTCACACTGGATTGCATATTTCTTCTTTATTGGAAAGAAGGCTGCCTTGGGTCAAGACTTTATCTTATTTTTTTTCCTTGTCTAGAGCACCTAGAACATCAGGAACCAGGAAGAAAATTACATTATCGCCAATGATGTGAGTCAAACTTGAACCCCCTCCAGGCAGAGTTTTCATAATGGCACATATTCAATAACTAGCCTGGAGTACTTGTTTTGCTCTAATAATTATTATGGTATAAATGAATATTTCTCATAAGGAAACAGGAAAAATTGAAGACCCATATTATTATTTTTTATATCTTAAACCTCATGGTGATAAGCTGGGCCTGAAATAAGTACACATTAAATTTTATTTAAAATGAATAAAAGCAATGAATATAAGTATTTATGTAGGTATAGTAGATACACAGAAATCACGTTACACATGACTAAATTTTTAGATAGTTAATTTTATTTGCCAGAACTGTGCTTTTAGTGTTAACATAATATTTGGGTATTTGAAAGTTGTGACATTCTTCTTGTGTGGCTTCTTCAGGTTTAAAGCAAAAAAAAAAACTATTTCTACTTGAAAGCAAAAATAAATGAAGTTTAATTGACTAACGATATGAACTCTTACACACATATTTAAAATTTACTTTGAGAACCACCTCATATAAAAACCATCTATTTTTAAGCTTCACATAGCAGTTTTTTTGTCATCTACATTGGTAAAACCATCTTAAAACTTAAGTCATATAATTTAAGTTTTGAATCAGCTCATTTTTGCACTTTTGCATTATTTTCTACACAGAAATAAGATTTGGCATTGTTAGATATGAAGCTCTCTCCTCTTCTTTTCATGATAGCCATGCTCAACTTTATTCTCTCTTCATTATATATAGTACCTGACAACAAGAAATCGAGTGTAAGCAGTGTGAGTGTGAGTCAGGCTGCCAGGAAAGGTGATCTCTATTTTCCATTAAAAATATTTATTTATTTATTTACTTACTTACTTGGTTTTTGAAGGTACGGTCTCCCTCTTGTCCAGGTGGGGTGTTGAGAAAAGCACCTGGCCCATCCATGTCTCTAAAAAGTAGCTATCATTTACTAACCTTTAAAATGCCTTTTTGCTTTATCAGTTCCTGAATTTATGAATTTCTTAACCACTCATCCCAGGGAAATATCTTCCTCAACATTGCACTTGACTAATAAGGCCAAAGAAAAGTGGCTTAAAATATTGTGCCACACTGCTCTATGGAAGAGACCAGCAAGTCAAGAAGTGCTCATCTGTGCAATAGTGGCACTAAACCTAAGAGGGTTTACTGATTGGCTAAGAGATCCGCTTAGTGACAAGGAACTTTTAACTGGAACTGGGATCCATGGCAAAATCCTATGGGAACCAAGAACTCGGGCTCCTAGGGGAAATTCCCTCTACCAGAAAGCAACAGAGAGGCTACACCCATTAGAAGCTAGCCAAGATAGTAATGTTTCTCTCATTTAACCTATATTGATCTCACTCTCTAATGGAAATTCTCTTTGTATTTTTTCAGAAGGCATTGAGAGAGCTGGGAACAACTCAATTCCACTAAAAAGACATTGGATGCTGGCTGACATCGTGGCAGGAGACAAACCACACCTAGCTTTCACACTAGGCCTAAATAAAACCTATGAGAAAGTGACGAGAAAATAGGAGACTCAATCACCACAGCAAGTCTGATAACCCATGAAAGGACAGTGGAGACAGACACCAATGATACCCAACACAACCCAGGGCAAAGATCCAGAGATACTTAAGATCTCAACAACAAAGCTGACTCAAAACTCATCTACCGTGACTCAGGGAACTGAGCAGAAGAGGGGGTGAAAAAAATGTAAGAGCCATGGTGGGGGAGAATATCCAGAGTCATAGCCCCCCTCAGCAACAATACACAAGGGGGAAAAAAAAGAACAAAAAACTGGCTACCTCTGGTACAGTTCATAACCCCCTATCCTATGGACAGACCCAGTATGGGCACAGAGGAAGGACCCCAGTGGGTGGGGGACAGAAAGGAGGGAAACAGGGACATCTTTACAAGATTTGCTTATCCAATGGATATACTTATTCATAATAAAGTTATTTTTAAAAATATGCCATCCTTGATTCTCATTGCATTATACTACCTTAACTGTTTTGATATTCTTATGTTCCAAAAAATGAGTCAGTTCTTATCACTTGCCTTGAGCAAGATGTGTACAGCAGTCAACAAGATTTGTGATAATATCATGCATGACAATGAATGAGACAATAGTGTGTTTTGCTGCGTTTAACACATGGGATCCGATATAGTTAGGAAGAATCCAGGACAGAATGCAACTTGTTTTCATAACATGCTCTCAGAGAAGCAATATAAGCTTTATTTTACCTTAACATGCATTTTTATAGATAGCCACCATTTCTAAAATTAACTTTAGTGAAAATTTATCTATAATACAAATGCACATATTTTAAATGTTATTATTATATGAATTGCGTCAAATGTATAATCACAGTTTATGGGTTAAAAGATACATTGGAGTGCTCACCTCCAGCATCTTATTTAGAGATAAAGAGGTACATAAATTGAAAATAAGGTGACTAGGGTTTTCTGAGCCAGAATGACTGGTGACCTTATAAAAAGATGCTATTTGAACATAGAGATGAACATAAGAAGATAGTCATGATGAGGGCTGAATGCTTCCATAAGACAGCTACCAGAAGCTAGGAGGTGAAACTGTTTTTCCATCAGTTCAATTGTGGCCCTTTGTTTTGTAGCCCTAGGAAATGGGCATGCGTGTAACTGCTGCTCTCTAAATAAGACAGAGATTATCTTTGTCACTTCAGAGCTTCCTCATCGCCTCCTGGCAGTGAGCATGGAGTCCCTATTTCAAGCAAACACGAGCTGACATGTATTTGTCTGTAGATTAGTTTAAGCTGTTCTTAAACATAAAATCATATATATGTTCTCTTTTGTACCCATTGTTTTTCCACTCAGCATTCTATTTTTTGAGACTTTTACATGCTGCTCAGTGGGGAGTAGTTCTCTTCCCAAGCTGTTGCAACAAAATTAATCGTACATACATGTGTCTACTTCTGGATTCTCTATTCAGCATTTTGAAACACTATTTGATATTGTAGTAGTTTGAATGTAATGCCCCACATAAACTCATGTGTTTAAGTACTTGGTCCCCAGCAAAGTGGTTCTCTTTGGGAAGATTTTAGGGCATTTAGGTGGTGGACTCTTACTGGCAGAAGTGTGTCACTGGGGATGGGCCTTGAGGTGCTACAGCCCAGCCTTGCTCACTCTTCTCACTACTTCCTTTCTGCTGATGTGATGAGGTGAAACTCACCTCCTGCTCCTGCCGTGCTTTTCTGTCTGTCAAATTAAATTCTTTTTCTTTCATACGCTGCTTCTAGTTGAGCCTTTTCTCATTTTATCACAGCACTGAGATAGTAACTGATGCATATATGTTCTGCTAGACTAACTATAACATGACAATCACTAACTAGTGTGATATCCAAATAAGTTATTACTGAAACTCAACTCCATATCTAATAGAAGGAAATGATTTAAAATAGTATGTCAGCAAATTACAACAAATGACTATTATTAACACGTCTTGTTGCAGAGATGGCAAGTGGGTGCCAACAAAGGGCGGCTCATCACATGCCTCTGTGGAGCTCTGTCCTTCCTAGATTATGAAAGTGCTGTATTAACTATATTAGGTTGGGAATGTATCTCAGTGGTATGGTAGTTGCTTAGCCTGAGCAGTAAATATCATGGAGCTTCTCCTTAGCCTTCTTCCATCTTTCACGAAAATAATTATTGTTATTTTTTAATGTTGGAAATTCTTTAACAATCAGGTGATGGAATACCTAGACCTGGAATATCACACATGTTAATGCTATACTAATTATAACCAGTGAAAGAACACACAAGGAGCATACTATAATGTTTGTTGAAAGAATTAAAGATATCAGCATCATAGCTGTGTGGTATATTTTAGATTTGGTAATATTTTGTTCCCCAATAGTTAAGTTCTATAAGCACAGAAGTTAGTACATGTAGAGTATAGGAAAGATACTCTTTTTATAAGGAAAGATAATCAGAGATTAATTCATATGATTGTTTCAAAATGATTTTAAATGAGCTTTCATTTAAGAAAATCACATTGCATGTGGAGACTCCTAGACAGAATGGCCATAGAACTACCAATGGACCCAGCTATCCCTCTACTAGGCATCTACCCGCAAGATGTCACATCTTGATGCAGAAACATTTGTACAACTATATTTATAGCAGCTCAATTCATAATAGCCAAGAATTGGAATCAACCAAAATGCCCATCCATGGAGGAATGGATAGCAAAACTGTGACATATTTACATGATGGAATTCTACTCAGCTGAAAGGAAAAATGGCATATTGAAATTTAGGAAAAAATGGTCTGACTTTGAGCAGATCTTACTAAGCGAACACTCAAAAGATCAGAGAATCAAACGCCGCATATTATCCCTCATAGGCGGTTTCTAACCTGAATAACAAACAGTAAGCTCCTCTAAGCAAACCAACTAGAATTGAGAGTTTGTGAAAGAGAAGTAAGAAGGGGGGGATGTCTTAAACATGAAGTTGAACCAAATCTGGTCCAAAATTATAAAATCCTCACTTGCACAATGTTCACTAATTAGCTTGGAGTGGGCATCATCTGGCAAGCGGGGCTGAGAATGGAAGGGGAGAGTGTCTAAGTTTGTGAAAAACCGAGTAGTCTAGCAGCTCCTGGTCCCAGCCACGGAATCCTTCCGTCACTGAGATGTTGACCAAAGTGACCCATGAGGTCCACAATACACGAAAGGATTCTGTCAAAACTCTTGATTACCAACCCCAGGCCTGAGGCAAGATCCTGTTGCTGAAGAACCACAGAAAGCCATCTATCAGCACCAAGAGACCCTACGAGGTCCAGAATGGTAATCAGGCCCCAGATGGTAGTTAGTGCAGAGCTGGAAGGCCCTCCACAAGCTGCCTGGGGAAACTGGTCAATGACAGCTGGAATAAACACAGACCACTGACATGAGTAGGCTGAACACACTGCCTACTGGGAGAAAACAGCGAACCATGAATGGAGCACTTGTGCAATGGAGGTGCCAAAGCCTGGGGGAGGCAATCAAAAGCTGACAATTCGGCCAAGAAATCCACTCAGTGAAGGGGAATCCATGACTGGAACTGGAATTTCATGGTAAATTACATAGGGAACCAGTATCTTAGGACACCAAAGAGAAACTCACTTTACAAGTGATTTACAAAAAAACTCCCAAAAATAGAATCTAGCCAACTCAGGAAAGTGTATCTCAATTAACCTATACTGATCTCACGATGGCGGTTCTGTTTGTATTTTTCAGAAGGCACTGAGAGAGCTGTGGCTCTTCCAAACCTACCAATGAGCCACAGGCCGATAGCTGTCTTCCTGGCAAGAGATGAGCCACCCCAGACCTAGCATGGAGGATCCACATGGAACCCTGCAGGCAGTGATGGGATAAGTAAGAGACCTACAACCACAGCCAATCGGTCAATCCAGGATGAACCAGCGAAACAGACACCAACGATTTTAAACACAACCAAGGCCCCTAAGGCCTCAAGAACAAAGCAGCCTTAAGACTCACCCACCATGACTCAGGGAACTGAGCGGAAGAGGGGGTGGAAAGATTGTAAGAGACATGGTGGGGGAGAATATCCAGGGACATCACCTCCCCTCAGCAACAACATACAAAGGTGGGTGGAACCGGATCGACTCCTAGGCTCTTCACAACCCCCTACCCAATAGACTGATCCAGACTGCCCACGGAGGAGGATATCAAAATGACTGGGGACAGGGAAGAGGAAAATAGGGGAACTGGAGACATCAACACATTATTCCCTTATTAAGTGTATCTAATTATGGATAATAAAGAAAATCACACTGCATGCTGTATAACTCTCTACATGGCACAGCCATTACTTCTATGATCGCACCACTGTTGTTATCTGTACAAGACCTGCACATTATCAAGTCCATCATTGTTCTGTCATGAAGGGTGAAGTATAGCATGAGGTCCCAGTCACCTCCTTAGGAAATATTGGCAGTTAATTGTTACCTGGTGAGGTTGAAACATTTTCTTCAGTGGTGTAGCCACTGGTAATTTCCATATGCTGTGGTAAAGCACCCCTGCACCCAGTCATGTTCTTGCAAGAGACTTTAATTAAATTATATGTCACACACACACACGAAGGAAAAAAAATCAGTGCAGAAGAGGGACTGGCTGGGAAGACGATGGGGTTCATGGGAAGGGGGTTAAGAGAAGAAAGGAGACCAAATGCAGAGCCCACTGGATGCTAACCAGGATGAATGAAGGAATGAAACAAGGGAGCATTTACAAGATCCTTGCAAGAGCTTGGGAAATGAAGATTTATAGCAGACTGATGGGAATGATAGAGAGAAAGGCCAGAATCACAATATATTTACCAGAAGTTTTAGTGTCCATTCATATACAGAGAATGGAGTATTCTGGAACTATTTGTAGGATTAAATTAAAGTATCAACATTCCTGTGTGAGTAGTTCTCGTGTCCTTGTGATAAGACAATTGAAAGGAGCAGCATAAGGAAGTCATGGTTTGAGGGGATCTAAGTACATCATGGCGGGGAAGACATGGCCCCTGGCAGGACAAGTTTGTCTATGGTGGTGAGAGTGTGAGGTGATTTGTGCACATCTCTGTGGACCAGGAAGGAGAGAGAGAGACAGAGAGACAGGGAGACACACAGAGAGACACACAGAAAGATACAGAGAGAGAAAGAGAGAGAGAGAGAGAGAGAGAGAGAGAGAGAGAGAGAGAGAGAAACAATACTGGTCTTCAGATGGCTTTTTCCTTTCCTCTGTTTTATTCAGGATAAATCCCTAGTCCATAGGATGGTACTTCCCACACTCAGGGAGGATCTTCCCCTTCTCAGAAAAAGCCTTCACAGTCTGGCAAAGATGTGTGGCTAATTAAAGCCTTGGGTGTTTCTTGATCTAATAAAAGTGACAATGGCCATTAATAATCATAGTTCAAAACTTCTTTTCAGCTTACTTTTTTTCTTTTATAATAAAAATGCAAAGAAAGCATAAAGCCACAATAATGGTTTTGGGATCTGTCTATAATTGAAGGGAAATTTTTAAAAAAGAAAAAGTACAGACATTATCTCTGTGTGATAGTTTTGTTGTCAACTTGACCTTTTCAGTAATCTTGGATGGGTCTCTGAGGGTGTTCATAGGAAGGCAGCCCTTTCAGTAGGGGGCATGATGTAAGAAAGTTGAGGGGAGCTAGAAACAAATATTCTTTCCTGGGAGGCCCATGCAGTAAGGAAATTCCAGGGACTCAGGGAGTCAACAAGTCTGGGAAAGGGTTGCAAGACCCCAACCTGAGTCTATATAAAGGGGAAAAAAATTCTCTCCCTCCCCCTGCCTGTTTGCTGTTCTATATGTGTGGTGTTGCTGATGGCTTCTCTCTCTTTTTGAACCTATGAAAGGGGGTCAATCTCTTTCACCATTATGGAATTTCCCCTGGATCTGCAGTTTCAATAAATCCTTTCCTCTCTTAACTGTGCCTGGTTTGGAGATTCATCCCACTGTGTGCTATATAACATTTAAAAATAAGATATATTTTAATCACACTGCAATGCATAAACAAGTGGCTTTAAATCCTATATACAAGAAGGCTTACCTTGCAGAAAACTAGTTCAACGGTGACAATTTTAGAGGGAGGAGAGTGAAAGGTACCATGTGAGAAGGAGAACGTGCAAAGGAGCAGGGCTATGGTGATATTAGTGCTTTCAGGGTTACAGGCAATTAAGCAGACATGCTCTGAAGGAATGGTATTTCCCTCCCTCCCTTCCTCCCTTCTTCCTTCCTTCCTATCTCCCTCCCACTCCCCTTCTTTCCTTCCTTCCTTCCTCCTTCCTTCCTTCCTTCCTATCTCCCTCCCTCTCCCCTTCTTTCCTTCCTTCCTTCCTTCCTTCCTTCCTTCCTTCCTTCCTTCCTTCCTTCCTTCCTTCCTTCATTCTTTCCTTCCTTTTATAACTTTGACACGTTCATACATACATAATATGTATTTGGATAATATTCATCCCCCATTACCCTCTCTTATTCCCCTTCCATTCCTGCTGAACCCCTTTTTTCCTAACTGGTCTCCTTTTCCTTTCATGTCTCTTGATGGGTAAGTAGCCCAATGAGTTTAATTAGGGTTTCCTGCATGAGCACACACGAGAGGGTTCTTTACTGGCACATGTGCAACTTACCAGTGGCTACACCACTGAAGAAAATGACTCCCACTCATCAAACAGCTATTAATTGACAACAGTTCTTCAGGGAAAGGTGGGGCTTCATGAGACCCTCCTCCATCCATGATATAATGGTGATTGACCCAATCTTGTTCAGGTAACCACAGTTCCTGAATTCCTGAGTATAATGGTCTGGTTTGGAAGTCAAGGTTCCACAACACTCCTCCCCATCCTCTGGTTCTTACATTTTCTCTGTCTGCTTTTTGGTGCTGACAAATAGCATTTCTGAAAATCCTTGTGTTCCAGACTCCTTTTGGCATCTCTGTACTTAATTATATTTAACAAGATTGGAAAGATGTTCAGTTTAGAATGTAGTCTCTGTATGTTTACATAAAAGAAAAAAGAGATCTAGGCTGACTTTATGAAGACCTCCACATATTATAGAAAATGTTCATGTGTCTGTCTTCCCAGGTCTGACATGATTCCCTTAACATAATGTTCTCCAGTTCCATCAATTTTCTTGCAACAGAAAATGACAAGATTTCTTTATTTATTTTGAACAATGTCTCATTTTTATATGTGCATATTGTCATGGTTTGATCCAGGTGGCCCCACAAACAAATGAATATGTTCTGGGTAATCGATCCTCAGCTGATGGCAGTTTGGATTTTACAGCCTCGATTGAGCTGTCTTGTTGGGGTCGGGCTTATGGGGTTATAAACCAGCTTCCCCTTGCCAGAGTTTGGCACAACATCCTGCCACTGTTTCCAGTGCTGTGGCAGAGGTGATGTCCAGCCCTCTGCTCATGCCATAGTTTTCCCTGCCAGGATGGAGTCTCCCCTCGAGTCTGTAAGCCAAATAAACCTATTCCTCCACAAGCTGATTTTGTTCGGGTTCTTTCTGCACAGCAACCAGAAAGCTGACCACAACACATATATATGTATATGCACATATATAAATATACACATCTTCCAATGCACATAATCATATTAAAATATCAAACTGAACACTACTAATATATTCAACTAATGTGCACAAAAATTGAAATAAGAAAATGAAGAAATAAAATGAACTGAAAATCAAATGTGCCTCATAGAAATTAAATGCCCTCATTTTATCTTAGGCAATCATAATTACAATGTATATGTGTAATACCTTATCATCATCCCACTTCATTTACTTATTTGATACTTATGATAAAACTGAGATGATGACATTAATTTAATTTTAAAAATAAAGATTTTGAGTTTCTGAAATTTGACTAACGTCTAATATTTTATAAATTATGGGTAGCACATCTATATCTTGTTTAACCTGTGGTTCCTGAGCTTTGTTCCAAGTTCTTATTTCAGTGTGTGTGTGTGCATGTTTGTGTGTGTGTGTGTGTGTGTGTGTGTGTGTGTGTGTGTGTGTGTGTGTGTATCTGTGCAGTTGGTTATAGTCATAGTGGTGATGGTGGTAATCACGGAGGGTTAATAGAAAGACACTTGTTCTCTGTTAACCATTTGCCTCTTCTGTATCCCATCACATACGCTGACAATTCAGTGGTAACAGTGAGGATTGTGCAAACTGAGTTCATCCCTCAGATTCTGTGCAAATATTTTTGGTAGGTTCAGGTTGCTGGATCGCCTCTTTCCTCCATTGTTCCCCTTGGATGAGTCTTGCCCATATTTGAGCTTACTGTTTAAATAGCTGGTGCACACGGATGTGCTTTCATGGACTTGACCTTTCTGGCAAGTGGAGAGTGACGATAACTGCAGGGAAATGCTAGAGCAAGAACTGAGCAATGCTTATCATTGGTCAAAAGTTTTAAGAATGAGGTTACAACTCAGTAGCACACCCCATTCATTCCTCATTTCCATTTTTACCTGTAAAGTTCGTGTGTCACTCTCCTGCCACACCTTTGCATCCCAGTCTGACCTTGGCCTGTGCAGGCAGAGCTCAGTTTCCCCTGACTCAGCTGCTGTTGCCAGGAGGTGGATGGCTCCCTTTGTCTCCCGCTTCTGCTCTGCTGCCCGTTCCACAGAGTTCCACAGAGCCTGCCAGCTCCGCCTCTGCCTCCTCAGCAGTTTCTGCCTTCAGCAGCTCCTGGCTTCCTTCCCTGGCCACTCATCTCTCCATTGCCTCTGTCCCTGTCCTATGTTCTACCCCAGACTCCTCAGTCTAGGTGACATTTCAGATCCAGCAGGGATCTTCTCTTAATTTAAGACTCTGCCTCTCTTTTGACACCCTTGAATCCCGTTTTCTGAAGCTGCCTTTGGAAGAGCTGACCGGTAATAATAGTTGCTGTCAGGGTTTTCCTTGTGGGCCCAAGTCTCTCTTTTGTGAGACCCATGTCTTGACTTAGAGTGAGGACCTAACTTTCCAAAAAGTAGCACCTGGGCCACCATCTCAACCTTCTTGGGTTCAGGGTGGTCTTAGTTCTTCTCAGGACTTGCCCATTGTTACTGGGGCTTTTCACGGAGTATTGACGAGCTTCAGTGGGAAATGTGAATTTTCCTGGCTTGCTTGTTGGCTGATAATTTTTAGCCAATTTAATGCCTATTCTGCTCTTCTCCTCATAACTAAAGTAACAAGAGTAATGTTAATAATGCCAGCACTAGTATTAACAGTAATTATTTATTAGGATGGTAATAATTATTAGTCAGTTACTAATTATTTTGCTAATGTCCTCTAGAGTCATCATTTAAAGTTTAAGGTCCCGGTTTCTCCCCTGAACATTCTCTCCAAGTCCAATGTATAGTAGAAATTGCATGTAATTCTCGTTGTCCATTAAGCATTTGATGAGACTTTGGAGGGTTAACAGTTCCATTCTGTTGCTGATTTAGTCATTTCTGTAGCCTGCTCCAGCAAAACCAAGGCACAGCTGCCGTGAAGGTGTGTGAGGCACCTGCCATCAGTGTTAGCCACTTGCTCCAGCACAGGTTTTAGCAATGAACCAAAGAGATGAGCATCAAAGATGAGAAACACCATGTTTCAGATGACAGGTTGTTATTCCAAGGTGGGAGAGCTTGGCTGCTCTTTGGGCAAGAACCTCATACATCATGTAACCATCTCCAGGCATTCTAACTAGTGGGGAAATTCAGGATTGAAAGAAGCAGGGATGATGTCAAAGGTGACTGTTAACACACTTATAGTGCCCAGACGGTCATGATCCTCTCCACTTGATTGAGGCATGTCTACATTCCCTTTCAGGAGTGGTTTGGAAAGTCAGTGGAGTCCAGTCTGGGAGGTGTTTCATGGAAGTTTGGGGAGTAGGAGAGACCACTACCAGCTGGGAAGTTCACTTGGTTAACAAGGGACTCTGACCTTCATCAAAGAATACATAGATCAGGTACAGCCCCCATCAAAGGAATAGAAGAAGGCCATGGCAGGTTTTCAGGGCCATGGTTAAGCAATCAGGTGTTGGGGCAGGATTTCAGACCTAACCAAGGAATAAATTCTTAGAGGGTTAGTAGCTGGCCAGGGTTATCTAGATTCTTGTAATGACAATAGTCAGAGTTCCTTCTGTAAAACCAATCCCGGTTTAGATCGAATTAGTACCTGGTTGAAACTGAATTTTCTGGTTAAAGGAAGTAGTAGTTGCTGGAGAAGGGAAGTGTTAAAGGGAACAACTGGTTTATTATCAGTATTGATTAAACGGGTAAAAGGGTGTCTAGCTATCCTGTTTTGCCTGGAATGAAGGGGTTTGTGGGACACAGGACTTGAAGCTTTAAAATTGAGACAGTCCTGGGCAGATCAGGATGTATTGGTTACCCTATGAGGAAAAACATTTTATGGTCTTTGTGAAATGCTTGTTATTTCATGAGGTTAAATAAAAATATATTTATACAAAATGTAAATATAGAATTGGCAGTAATCTGAGTGATATTTTCTTCTCATTATATTTATACAACTGTAGATATCAAAATATCTGAAATAAGAATTTTGATGGATTTTTTTGCCTCTTGTGTGGCTGATAAGATTGTGTGTTAGGGAGAATCTGTAAGTCACTCAAATGTGGGTAGATAGTTCAAGGTGTAGACCTTTGGATCCCAAATTCTTTCCTGGCCATATTGTTTCTTTCTATAATGCTAATATAATCTTCATTTCCCCTCTTGGCAAGAGGCTTATTACATAGAGGTTGGCTCTATTTTTCAGGTAGATTTTGTTAGCTTTCTTCAATTTATCATAATAAAGTCCACTATGGAATTATGAGGACAGCAAGTTGCCATGCTTCTCTGACAGCTATAATTATTACTAGCAAAAACAAACATTAATACCATTACTACTGTTATTACAGTATGGGAAAATATCAGATAACATTTGTTAGAACCCTATTCCTTAAGTGGCTTGAAATAAGAATGCTGTGAACTCAAGAGGCCCAGCTGCACATCTTGCTGGCTGGATATCTCTGTGGTCCTCACTGTAAACCTCTGTGATGGAAATTTAGTTCTGGACTCAGCCAATTTACTCTTTGCTACATGCCATATTTGGTTACTGACTAGGCTATGAGTCAAGTTCAGGCTATGTATCCCTGCAGGAGGAAAAGAAATGAGATACTGTTCAGTGACCAACACTTGGACCTTGAAAACTGTTACAAGAGTATGCCATACCTGCAGAGCGAGTGAAAATGACAAACAACCCTCTAAGCTTCAAAGCTTAAAGGAACAGATCGATTTCAACTGGAGGGTCAGCTTGTCATTTTTCATTCCATATATTGTCAGGTCCACGATGTCTAACATGACCAGAGGAGCTCCTGGGGGAAACTTCTGCTACGGAGAGTCACAAATAGAGGAATGTTTCCAACACGTCCACAGGTAAGATGTGTTTTCTATTTTAAAAGTGTTTTGGGTGAGTACTAGAGAAAAAAAAAAAACATTACAATACAGATTCTTCTCTTCTTCAAATTTTGGCAGGAAGACTATCCTTGAACAAGGTCCATAGCATTTCATCTGCCTCCTTTGGAGGTTGAATCAAGAATAAAGGTGACCTGGTCAATAGTTGAAAAATTCTTATTTTGGTACTTGCACCTATAAAGTTACCAAACGACAAGTTGATTAAATATGCTTGCCTATCATTTTGCTTTTTGTTTACATGACATCATAGCTTTCATTTGATTGAATTGGCTCAATTCTTTGTCCTGCACAAGGTCCAGACTGCTTATGAATTGAGTGGATACTATGTTTTTGTGTTAAAATTTTCCCATTTTTCCCCAGGGAAATATGGAACAGTGAAAAAAGAAAATGGCTAACACTAAAGCAAAAAGCTACACATCTCATACTAAAAATATATTTTCACATTTAGAGTCAGGCCCTGGGAAGAGAAATTGAAGTTTCAATATTAAATGGTTGATTTCCAGAATTCTAGGAAATATATTTTTCTTGACACCTTTGAAGCTTCCTTTCTTCAGTTTAGCAAATCTCTAGGCACTTCTAAAGTGCTTCTTGATCATCTGTAGACAATCTTTTATTGGGAGTTCTCTCTTTTTTAATTTGGATAATGTCACCTCTATCATGGTCTTACATAAGCACAAAGTTTAATGTTATATAAGTGGCAATAGCTATGAGATTCAGACTTCAGTAAATATAAGGCTTATTAAGTACAAAGTAAGTAAAGTTCATTGCCTAAAAGTCAGCCTCATCCCTAATCTTACATGTACTTGTTGAAGACAATTAAAAAATGATCCCCGAGAACTTCAAATTTAGTCAATAATTTATTCCTGGGAACTGGAAAATTCTTTTCTCAGACAGAGTAAAAGCTATTCTCCATACAATTATTGTTTTCATTAAAGAATCATTCCCTGAATTAACTGCTCTAATATTCATTATAAAGGAAAAATAATAAAACATGTCTTGTCAGATGAGGAAGCTCCCAGACCCACCTTCAGCAGGCAGAGCACAGCTCCTGAATACAGATTGGTACTGCACAGAGCTGCCAGCAGTGATGGTAATTCTGCCTTCCCATAGGTTAGTGAGGGCAAGCACTCAGGGCAGTAAACAACAGCGTAGGTGACTTGTGTGGTGGGTGCTTCCTTTCTGCTGTGGTTATGATTACCTGGTTTTATGATTTTTCTTCAATATAATCCCAATCAAAATTGATTTTCTGATTTTATTAAGAATAAATCCCTATCTAATAAGTAAAACACAGAACCAAAGTAGAAAAAAAAAAACACCCCTTCCTTCAATCACATTCGCATAAGAATTTTCTTTGTGTAAGCACAAAGGAGGTTGAAAAACTTTATTTTATTTTTTTGCATTGTCACTGCATCAGGGACAAAAGTCACCTTACAGTCTTTGTTTTCTCACGTTTTAAAATGAAATAAAAAGAAATAATATTCCTTTTAGAAGGATAATCAAAATATCAGGAAGTTGTGTAACATTATATCAGATATTTTTACCATATTTTATACCCAAAAAGATTTGAAAGTTTTCATTGTAAAGCTAAATTATGGTGAAGGAAAACCTAAATTCACTCAGTAAATTGGCTGTTTGAAATTTCATTGATTAATCTTGCTTGCATGAAGCATAGCAGAAACTATCAAAAAATGAGTGTGTGTATATGTTGTTTGTATGTTGTTTCTCTTTGAGTTGCTTTGCTTTTTTAAAAAGTATTTTTATTTGCAAACGAGAGAGAGAGAGAGAGAGAGAGAGAGAGAGAGAGAGAGAGAGAGAGAGAGAGAGAGAGAGAGAGAGAGAATGGGTGCATCAGGGCCTTTTGCCACAGCAAACAAAATATAGACTCATGCACCACTTTGTTCACTGGCTTTACATGAGTAATGGTGAATTGAACCATCTTGCAAGCAAGCCATTTAACTGCTAAGCCATCTCTCCAGCCCAAGCCCTGCCTTTTAATCGAACATAGTTTATGTTAAACATAAGGCTAGAGATTGTGAGAACAGCTAATTTGGTTTAATAAATCACTGGTTATTTTAATCTAGGCTCTGTGGCCCAAGCTGATTCTCTTGGGTAGTGATCCAGTCTGTCACCAATGAGAGCTTGCTAGAATGTTTGTGTTCTTGTTAGGCACTATAGGCTTCCAGAATATTGTAGCATCTGTAATCCTAAATCAATGTATTTTTATGAAAAATTTTAGCTTATAACTAAATGTGCATGCTCTGTCCAAATAAAAGAAAATAAAGCAAAAAGCATATAAATAAGCCAACCAATGCATGCATGGAGGTGGGCAGGGGGAAAGCAAGCCCACCTTTGTTGTATCCTGACTATGGCTGGATTTTGTTGTATATGGACTCATGGTTGAAGTGAAAATGGGTTTGATACCTCACAGAATGTACAGAGTTGATTTGATTCAAATCTAATGTAAAGTAGAATTATTATGAAATTTAGAAGAGATGTAAAAAGAAAAAAGACTGTCTTTACTGAATCGCACTATTGGGCTAGATCCAATTGCTGGATAATCTAGCTTCAAAACAGAAACCTTCTGAACTCATGTGGGTTGTGCACTGAGGACTTTATTAGGTGTTGATAGGCAGAATGTTGAGATGGTCCTTATGACCTTCACCCCTGGAATCACTGCTATTGTTAAGTAGAGATTGACAGAGTGGGCCTCATTTGGTAATGATCTCTTAAAATCTGGAACTCAGCTGGGTGTGGTGGTGCACACCTTTCATCCCAACACTCGGGAGGCAGAGGTAGGAGGACCACTATGAGTTTGAGGCTACCCTGAGATTATATAGTGAATTCCAGGTCAGCCTGGGCTAGAGAAAGACCCTACCTTGAAAAAAAAAACTCTGGGATTTTTCTGGCTGGAATCTGTATCAGAAGTCAGCAGAAAGAAGTCCAAGTAGGATTTCCTAGGTCACCGCTGTCTCTGAAGATGGAGGGGGGGCAGGTGTGAGGACCACAGAGCAATCATTCCAGCTGAGCATGACCATGGGTTATTAGCAATGTGACCTTAATCCAATTCTTTCAATCACTTACACAAGGGGATTCTTTCCCAAAGCCTCCAGGTAAGAGTCAAGTCCAAACAAAATTGCGCTTTCAGCCTATGAGATCCTAATCAGAGCACCCAGTTGTTCAAGAGCAAACCTAGTGATTTAACAAATGAATGCGATGCTATGCTTTCTAAATTGGTGATAATTTGCTATACAGCATCAAAACTGACACAATGAAGGAGGCCTTCATTCCAATTTTGGGCAATATTGTATCAAATAAAACATTAGAGGAGAAGTTATATCTTTGTATGGGAAGTCATCTTGTTTTAGTCTTATATCTCCTAAGCAGGGAGGGAACTCGAAATTTCCAACTTGGATGGAATGGAAAGTGCTGGAAGTATTGAGTCATTGCTTTAATAACAGTTCTGCAGAATGGACTTTCTTTCTTGAACATTGACTATTTCTGTGGAAGAATGAATAATCTGGCTAGTCATGTTGGCATAGGTGCTCAGGTGTTTGTTCTAGGTCATCTGTCATGATGGATATTTGGATATGGTGTTGGAAGCATGTGGGGGCATTTTTTGAAGTCTCTCCAAGTCAAGGTCAGTAGCACACAAATCTGTCTGTAGATACCTGAATACTCTCTAGACTAAGACTTCTGCATAAAATAGTAGAGAATGTAAAATTCCTCCTCAGTTTAGTAGTCGGTTTACAATGATGTCATTTACTTTTGTCACACTGTGAAAAGCCGGTGTTCTTCATGTTGGCTCACAGTTTTAGAGGGTTCCACCTACCTGTGCTTAGCCCTATGTGCTTGTGCAGAGCATTGTTATGACAGGGCAAGAGAAAAGGAGGTTTCTTCTGCATGAACAGACAGTAGAGAGATAAGTTGCCAACTAGGGACCTGGTCTAACCGTCAAAGAAAGACCCACTTCCAGTGACTCACTTTCCTTAGTGAGGCCCTTCCTGGAAAAATGTTCACAACTGGCCAAAATAGTGCCACCACCTGGGCACCTAGGATTCAAACCCAGGACCTGTGGACAGAATTTCACAGTCCATGATGATAGCCTTTACCTTTCCACCCCTTTTGATGCATGATAAGCTTCAAGAGCGCTCAGAACAGCTTCTGATGAGCAGTTTCATACTCTGATACTTCCGGTAGGCAATGTCTAAAATGTAACACAAGATTGTATAAATGGTTGCTATTTGAACTATTAACATTATTTTCTCTATAACAAATGAATCCTTTATGGTCACATGGTCTGTGACAATCTTGACTTTTGTATTTCAAGTGACAACCCTCCTATATCATATTTAAGTATTTTATTAATCTTTATTAAAGGTAGAACAGGACCAAAATTGTGGTTCACAAACTTGGGGACCTCTCCTAAACCTCAAAATTCTACATCAAAATGACCCCAGTAGATGGAGGTTAGTGTTATTTAAGTTTTTATCCCCCAATTTATATGACTTTAATTAACCTAAATATTTAGGTCTTCTTGTACCCAAATAACAAACTAAAACACAAACTGAATATATTTGCTTTTTGTTTCATTTATCTCTTAAATTGGCAATGCATTCACATAACCCAAAATTCCTGTCATAAAAATATTCATTGAAACAATTCTGCCTTTTACTCCCCATGTTTTTCAACTATGTAGTTTAATTTTCTGGACACAACAATGCCATTTATTCCTTGAGTGCCCTTCTAGTGATAGTCTATGCTCTAGAAACAAAAATAGATGGGATGGTAATTTTGATTGTCAAGCTGATTAGATTAATAAGCATCTCTCTCTCTTTCTCTCTCTCTCTGTGTGTGTGTGTGTGTGTGTGTGTGTGTGTGAGAGAGAGAGAGAGAGAGAGAGAGAGAGAGAGAGAGAGAGAGAGAGAGAGAGAGAGATGGAATTTCCAGATAAAATTAGATCACCAGAGCCCTGGCTTAATGAATGGATTAATCCCTTGATGGATTCATAATGCAGTAGCCTTATTGGGGGAGTGATGAAATGCACGTCGTGGGGCCTAGGAGAAGGAAGCTGGAATCAATGGGATGATGGCTTAGGCTCTATCTTGACGACTTCTTTCTGAATTCTCCTTTTCTCTGCCTTTTGACTTCAAGAAGTGAAGAGAAGCTGTCATCATATTTTCTGGCTGCCATGATTTTTATCTCCCCAAGTGTATGGCCTGATCCCTTTGAACCCATGAAACAAAATAATTTATCTCTCCCTTTATTATGACAGATATTTCATGACATCAATGTCAAAGTGACTAACATCATGTGCGTATATATTTTATGTGTGTGCATGTGTGTGTAAGCACAGTTACTCTCTATCCATCCTCAAACAACTATGGACCAGAAAATTCTTTTAACTTCTGTCTGTACTTAACATGTACAGAATTATTCACTTCATTACTCACACAAGGTAGTGTAATGACTATTTTCATAACATTTACACTGTATTTGTATGATAAATAATCTAGAGACCATTTAAAGTTTACTGGAATATGTATTTGGCAACATACAAGTACATTCCATTGCATATAAGACTTTTATGCCCAATTGGGGTGCACAGCCCTGGAATTATAGAAACTGACTATTGGATTTGTTTGCCCAATGCTGGGATAGCTGTTTCTCCAAGCAGAGCCTGATAGAAGGGAAACTGAACTTTCGAGTTGTTCAAACCACAGGTGAACCTGCTGTTTCTGACATCACCACTGCTCTGATGTTTCTGTCTCTATAGATTCCACTAACAGGCACTCCTTGGTGTTTTTATTGCATAGCAAGAAGCAATAATACAGGAAGAAGAGTATCACATGAGCAAAGAACAGGCTATATGTGCTTGAGGACCAAGGAACATTTGACTTTGAAGAATCCTTTAAACATTTGTTCAAGGAAGTAGGGATATGACCTGTTGGACTCTGCTGATCCAGAGGACATACATTCCATTCACAAATGCAGTCACACTAAGCCCACCTGTTGTCTTAAACAGATCTGTGACAGTTCTGTGGGCAATTCATTACTGACCTTGTCTTCAAGGCTATGATCATCTCTTCTCACACATGCACACTGAATGATTCAGGGCTTTACAGTGGCAGGAAAGCCACACAACAGTAAGTAAAAATATTACTTGGGTTTTTAAATTTGGGTCTCCTCTTAAGCTAGTTAGAGGTGGTCAGGTATTTTCTTACCATGTGTAGAAGGCAGTGGACTCAAGCACCTAATCATCCCTGCAGGGATGAGTGTAATCATCACTGGACAGTGCTCTGTGTTGCTAGCCTATGATGTTTGGTAAGTATGATGGCTAACCTTGGTCATCAGCATAGCAGAATTCATACTCAACATCAGCATATCTCAGGACATGTTTGAGGGATTTTCTAGATTAGGTTAATTGATGCTGTAAGATCCACTTTAAATGTGGGTGGCACCATTCTTTGGATGAGTTCGTGGATTGCATGTAAAAGGAAAACGTTAGCTGAGTAGCAGCATTGATTTTCATCTGCCTCCTCACTGGAGATGCACTGTGACCAGCTAGTTCAAGTTTCTTCAGCCATGTCTTTTCTACCAAGAAGGACTCTACCCTCGAACTGTGAGCCAAAAATCAACCCTTGCTTTTGTCAAAGACAAGTGAGTAGGTCACTTGTACAAAAACACAGTAAGTAGGTCAGTTAGATATACTTTAACCTTATAATATTTTTATTTGATATTTCTTTTGGGATATATGCAAAGGCTGTAAGTCATACTGAGGAGTTAAAGAGCATCTGTATTTTATTTCTTGTATCTAGGAGTGAGTTCTTGGTATTGTTAACCTTGAACCACACCAAGTTGTTCAGAGAGCTTTCTCCTGAGCGTAAAGGACAATTAGTAGATCCATGGGAGGAATGGGTCGGGGATGAGCTCTTTAAAAGGCACATGGCCAACTTCAGATATTATCTATGAAATATTAATGACAGTTATTAGAGATTAGATGTACCTCTTGAAGTCCTTAGAAATTCCTTTCATTGAGTTCATACATGGCTGGTACACTGTTTTTTTTTTTTTCCTTTAAATCCAAAACTCCTTAAACATTGCCATAGAATTATACCTGGATAGTCTCCAATAATCAGCTAATTATAATGGTAAGAATAATAAATTTTAGAATGCTGAAGTTTCCTATGTCTTATCAAACAGCAAGAGACAGGATTAAGGCAAAGATCTTAGCAACTTCGAAATTATTTCTGTGTTATGTCATGTTGGACCTGAGTCCATAAATATTAGTTCAGACAGGAATATTCTTTTTGCAGGGGTTATGTAAATAAGTGTGTGTGTGTGTGTGTGTGTGTGTGTGTGTGTGTGTAGTGATTTGTGATGCATTTGCAGTGTATTAATGCATGTGTGCAGACGGGCATGACCCGTGTGCAAGTGTGTGGAGACCAGAGGAGAAATCTGGGTGTCCTGCTGTTCTCACTAATCTATTTGTATCCGTGAGGCAAGGTGTGGTAGTTTTGAATAGATGTCCCCCAATAGAATTTATTATGATTGTGAATTGTCTCCAGCCTTCAGGCTGGAAGAAGTGTCACTTTGGCCTGGCCTCCTGGAGTCTGGCCCTGGAGGTATTTCTAAATTGGATGCAAAATACTAGGGATACATATGCAAAGCAGCAGCCAGAACCCAAATTTGGCAGTTCTGTTTTTTGTGAGTTACAGTGTTACAGTGTGCTTGCTTGCTTCTGGAGGTGCTGTCTCTGTCTCTGCTTGGATCTGTGAAAGGGGGCCAGCCTTTTTCCTTAAATTCCCCTGGGTTTGTTACTTCAATAAATACTTTCCTCCCCAGAATTGTGCCTGATTTGGAGATTCATCCATCCCAGCGGCATGTGGCTGACTATGACACAAGGTCTCTCCAAAACCCATACGTATGATATGTTTAGCAATATATGATATATCTGAAATATATTTATATTTATGATTTAGCAAAATGAGATATCTATCAAGCCCCAGCAATTCTACAGTTTCTGCCCCCTGAAGGACTGGCATATGAAGACGTATGTGGCATTGTCCAGCTCTGTGTGTAGGTAGGGGTGGTGGGGAGAATCAAATTCCAGGGGTCTCTGGACATTCCAGGCTCTCTTGCTTGCACACCAAGCACTCTTACCTGTTAACTGCTGAGACGTCCCACCAGCTCCCAGACAAGAATATTCTTAGAAGACTTGGTTGTATCTTTCCTATACAATGCTGAAGGCAGTGCTTCTCAGCTGAGAACTATGATGCTTTGGGAAGATGATCACTGGGAGGCTGGAGATATCTAGCAGGACTCTTGGCTGTACTGACTAGAAGCTGGTAGGTCCTCCCTGAGTTACTCTTCAGATACAGCCTAAGGGAATGCATACTGAGAAAGACTGATTAAGGGTATGTTTCCAGAGTTAGCCAGAATTTTGTTACAAAAATAAAAAAATATATATGTAGTGGGAATCAGAGGCTGTATCATTGTTAAAATATGAAAATACTTTTCCTAAATTTATGCTATTCTGAGTCCTATGAACATTTGTATTCTGTCCTGGCCCAGGACTCAGTTTTATCTCTCCCCCAACCATGCAGACTCTTAAGGACTGAAGTTTGATTTAAGACTAGGGCCTCCAGGATCTTTATTTCTTGCTGAATTTTATCACTTTATTATTTATTAATCTGATTACTCACGTTTCCTTTATTTTACCATCAACACCCCATACATCCCAGAGAAACCTACTCATTGTGTTTACACTTGAGACATTCAAATCTGACAGCAGACCATCAGATGCTGTGCGCAGGCTTACCACTTGTTTCCCTGTTCTTCCCATCATTTCTCTTTCTAAAACAACTGAACACGTGACAAAGCGTATCTGCTCTGAGGTTCAAAGTAAGAAGTCCTTACTTTGAAAATCAATGGAAAAAAAAATCCAAAGAGAAATCACTTCACAAAGTGACAATGTAAAAATAGCTCCGCTGAGATAACAGAAGCCGTGTCATGTGGTAGATAACCCTGCGCTTGGAGTCAGGCCTCCTGGCACAGAAGGAGTTCATTGACAAACCACTCGTGATCCTGCACAGATTCTGAGACACAGTAGTTTGTGAATGTCAGTCTATATTGCTCTTTGGAAGATTATTGAAAATATTTGTATTTTTGTAGGTTCCCTGAATTTTAGAGAACTCAATTTTAATGGAATCTGAAAAAAAATCCACCCCAATTTCTGACTTTTGCTAAGCATTATTAACCAAATTTCTGAAACTCCTCACTTGAAGTTTCTTCCTAGAATATGTAAGATTATGTTCTCTTAAACCATGATTAATTAGATCAGTGTTTTCCTAGGTGGAATCTTCCACTTCAACACACAATAATAGGAGGCTGTCAGGTGCAGGGGGAGGGGGAGGAGGGAGTGAATTAAACTCTGATGACTGGGAAGTCATGCTGATAAATTTGTCTTAGGAGAATGGTGTCCACTCTCTCAGTGAGTGAACTTTTGTCTCAGTGTCTGCTTTAGAAATTCAGATATGCAGAAGGTATGTATGTAAGGTATTGTATTATTTTTGTCACATTCACTAACAAAATCCTTTGCCTTATTTCCTGTCTGTTGGAGTTATTTTTGAATCCTTTTTTTCTGTACCTTTTCTTTAGATACCAGAAACCAAGGGAGGTGCAGTTTGGTCCTGAGCTTGATGTAAAATGGTTTCTGGGCCAACGGCTGTTACTTATAATATAATGACTGCAGCCAAACACATAGACAGAATTGCTTATTCCTTATGGATCCCAGAACCCTGCTCTTTTGTATCCTCGCTGATTAGATGAGGTCACCCAACTGGGGAGGGTCAGCTGGATTGAGAATGTTGATGTCATCTGCATGCACTTGCTTTTCTTTTAACTTATTTATTGTTAATAATTAGATACATTATATAAGCAAGTCTTGTCATGGTACCCCCATTTCCCTCCTCTCTGTCTCCAACCAGCCGTGGGCTCTTCTCAGTGGGATTTCTGGAACAATCCACAGGATAGGGGTTTGAATTGTACAAAACATAGCCAGTTGTTTTTAATTTGTGTGTTGTTGCTGAGGGGGGGTGATGTCTCTGGATATTCTCCCCCACCATGGCTCCTACAGTCTTTTCGGTCCCCTCTTACCCTCAGATCCCTGAGTCATGGTGGGTGAGTTTTAAGTTTGCTTTCCTGTTGTTGAGATCTTAAGAGTCTCTGGCTTTCTGCTTTGGGCTATGTTGGGTATCCTAGGTGTCTGGCTCCATTACCCATTCATAGGTTATCTGACTTGCTGTGGTGGAAACTCTCTTGCTCATCTTGCCACTTCTTCAAAGGTTTCATTTGGTCCTCAGATGATGAGTTAGGAGTGATTCATCTCCTGCTGGGCTGTCAACTATCATCTCTGGTCCTGTTGGTGGAATTGGGTTGTTCACGGTTCTCACTGCCTTCTGAAACAGACAAACAGAAATCTCACCAGAAAGTGAGATTAGTATAGGTTCAATGAGATACACATTGTTAATTTTATAAGATTCTAATGAGTGTATTCTCTCTGTAGACCACTGGTTAGTGGGGGTCTCCCCTCAGAATCCATATTCTTGGTCTCCCTAAAAGTTTGTCTTGGATCCCAGTTCCATTTAAGGGTTCCTTGCCCCTGAATGGATTTCTTAGCCAATCAGCAAGCTGTTGATTACTCACCTAGGTTTAGCACCACTATTGCACAGATGAGCACTTCTTGCCTTTCTGGTCTCTCCCATATAGCAATGTCTACAGCATTCTTGTAACATCAGACCATGTTGTATATCAGTGACCTCTGCTTTCTCTGTATATCATTGGCCAGTTTCCCCTGGCAGCTCATGTAAAGCCTTCCAGCACTACACATCCTACCATCTGGGGGCTGGTTAATATTCTGGATCTAGCAAGGTTTCACCCTGTTGTGTGACAAGAGTCTGTGGTATCTTCAGCAATAGGGTTTTATCTTTTGCCTGGGGTGGGTGTCATGGTTTGATGCAGGTGTCCCCCACAAACAAATGAATGTGTTCTGATTGATCAATCCCTAGCTGATGGCAGTTTGGGTTTTACAACTTCGATGGAGCTGTGTTGTTGGGGTGGGCTTATGGTGTTATAATCCAGCATCTCCTTGCCAGTGTTTGACATACCTTTCTGCTGTTTGTAGTGCTGTGGCTGAGGTGATGTCCACCCCTCTGCTCAAGCCATCACTTTCCCTGCCAGGATGGAGTCTCCCCTCTAGTCCATAAGTGTAATAAATCCATTCCTCCATAAGCTGCTTTTGTTTGGGTTCTTTCTGCACAGCAACTAGAATGCTGACTACAACAGTGGGTATTCAAGAGCTTTTACATAAACCTGTTTGGTTTTGGGAACCTCGTAGGTCTCTTTGATCAACAGCTCAGTATGGGAAGTAACCAATGCCTGGTTATAGGCTAGAGCCACTTGTCTTGGTGTTAGGCTTCCTCCCACCCTTTTCATGGCCCTTCTTACCAGACGATGCCCCAGGTTCCTCAAGAGCTTACTGTATGAAAGTAAGGATTTTATGATATTGATTCAATATTAGTGTATATCTCCCCCTGCCCTCCCACTCTACCAACCTCCCCAATTCATTCCATCCCCTTTGTCAGTCTCTCAGTTCACCTGTCAGATTTTCCACAGGTACTTTCACAATATCTATACTAGTGCTCATCAATGTCTAGGCACCATAATCTAACCTCACAAGAAATTGAACATCACATGGCTGAGTTTGGTGGTTCATGTCTGCCATTTTAACTCTTCAGTTTCAGGTAAGCCTGGGCAGCAATGTAGCCAGACTCTGAAATAAAAGCTGTAACTAGCTCTTGGAAGTATGAGCAAAACCATAGCCCGTATCACTTAACTGACAACTGAAAGATGAGTAAACAGAAGCTCAAAGAAATTATTTCTCTTCCACGAGGTCCTGCAGCTTGTCAGACAGGAGATGGAAATTTTGGTTCATAAGAAAATCCCCAGTGTGCTCACTGTGCAAGCACGTGCTTTTCCTCACATGTATGCTTGATTTTACCTACTCTGGGTACTGGCTATGGGGTTATGTCTCTTCAATAGATAGAACTCCCCTTTCTCTAGGAGAACCAAGGAATTATTCTCACTATGTTATTATCTGATATAAACTTTATTCTTCTTATCTATCATCCATAAAGCAAATGAAATCAGCTGCCTGCTGTTCTGTAGGAGCTTGCATCAACTTTCAGAAGCAAGGAAAACAACAAACACACTGGTAGACATGTTCCGATAGAAGACCTAAGGATTTTTTTCTTTTTGTGTCTTCTTATTTCTTTACCTTCTCTCTTTCCCTCCTTTCCTTTAGTCTTAAGGTTCCAAGACTTCACCTGTACTAGACAAGTGCTCTACCACAGAGCTGCCTCCTCAGCCCTTTGCTAAGGAATTTTTAGAAATGAAGAGACACTTCAGGGACATAATTCTGTACCTTGAGGCTTTATTGTTAGTTCTATACCTAGTTTGCAGGCTCATGTATGCTGTCTAAAGGTTTGCTACCACACATCTCAAATTAGGAGACATTTTGAAGTAAATGTTTATCTTCAGAGATCCATAAATTTTCATGTTGAAGTGTGCCAGGTTTTATTCCAGAACCATCTCTCTGTCTGCCAACCTGCCATTCTCAGAAACTACCCATCAGTACAACCCCATCAAGATCTGTGACACTTCTGAACTTCTTAAGTTTCCATTTTCTCTTATAGCACACAGATATCCATCAGGATTGGGTTCCATGAAGCACTGTGAAGTTAAGTTATGGATGTTGTGAAAGGATGGATAGCCAGGAGCTGATGAGATAGTCTCTGGCTGCATATTTGCTGGTACTCAGTATCTGTTTAGGTTCTTTCTCAGTCTTCCTCTTTCTGTCTCTCTGTGTCTCACACACAAATCTCCATCACCAAGAGCTCCTGCGAGGAAAGTAGTGAAGTTACATAACAGTTACATAAATAGAAGCTCTTTGGTATCTGAAGAGCAAAATACAATTGCTATGTGAGAAAAAAGGAAATACGTACACATTATATATAAAATGCATGTGTCATGTGTATATCAAAATATATGTATACATCCCAATTTTGTCATTTGAGTTAAGCACATAATGTAACAGGGGAGCTGGGGATTAGAATTTAGAGTACCCAGCTGATTCCAATGCACCTCAGAACTTAAGGATTACCCAGATTTTTGTCTATAAAATTAAAAAAATTAAAGTTGTAGACCATCAGAGGATAAGGTATAGTGGGGGACTTTATTCAAAAGAGAATGGGAAGTTACAGAGTTCTCCAGCCACCAGTGTGGAGAGAACACGTGGGAGAGGGTTTAACAAAGTCTATGCTGCTCAGCTAAATAAGCATAAGAAAGATATCAGAGGGCTCCCATAATGAGGAGAAAGGATCATGTGGGAAAGAGCCCCAGCCTCTCACCACATCCCAGGCCCTGAAGATTTAGCGGTCCTTCTGCTAGGAAGTCATATGGGGAAAAGAGGGCTGGACTTTGTTTCAAGTGACTTTTATGACCTGAGTCAAATAAGTCAGAGAGACAGCTGGTTGGTCCATACCTGACCAATCAGTTTCAAAGAATCTAGGTTTGAACTCTTGTTAGAGACACCTCCCATTCTTGGGGAGGGGTCAGGTATGGAATCTGTGGAACTTGCCTGAAAGTACGATTTAAACGTCACAATAGTAGCATTTATACCTATGCTTAAAGCTATATCACATCATGGTAACATTGATCTCTGCACTAAAACCTATATCTGTCTGTCTGTTAATCATCTCTGCTTCAATATCCTCCCCTGGCTTTCAACTTCACTCAACCCCAACATCCTCACCATGATGTACCGGGAACTATGTCCTCTGGGCTCTGGTGTGCATCTCCATACCCTCACAGCTCGCTGCTCTAGCCATAAAGGACTCACTCCTTCCTCCTTCATTGAGCTGAGTATCTTCCTGCCTCTGCCTCTTCATGTTTGCTGTTCTCCATCCTTGGTGTGTTCACTCCTTGCTTTTCCTGCTTAGGGGACTTTGTATGGAAAGTCTCCCCACCTTCCTTCACACAACAAAGCCTTTGGTTACCAGCCCTGTTCTCCTCTCTTCTTTTTCTCCTCAGTCAAAGCTTTTTCACAATGAATGAAACTGGGGGAATTTTTCTTTTCTGGAGGGTCCCCATCACCAATAGCTATAATGGACACGTAGGAGGTGTTCCATCAGCATTTGTTGAAGGAGTGAAGGAATATTGGAAATCACAGCCTTGTGTGGCACTATTCAGTTATCTCCCTGTTTGCTGAACTGATGTTTTTTTTGTGTGTTTATGAAGGGTTTTATACAACTGTGAAATAAACGAGCCTTGTTACAACCAACTACTTACCCAACCAATCATAAGTCAACCACAGATGCTTAACCAATAGTTAAAACTGAATGAAAGCTGTCAGTATTTATGTTAAAAAAAAAGAGGACAACCCTGAGGTTTTGATAATAAGTATTCTTAAGAATTTTTGATGCCATTTGCTACTGAATCTACCAACCTGATGCACAGAGAATCCCCTCCACTTCATCAATGCTATCTGTCTGAGCAGAAGGTCTTCTGCTTGTTTTTTTTTTTTATATTCAACTGAGATGCTATATATTAGCCCATTTTCTGTTGGCATAACAAAGCATCCAAGGCTGGGTATCTTACGAGGAATAGAAGTTTACTTGACTCACAGTTGTGGCACTGACTCCTGCCTTGACTGCATGACAAGCTAGAGAAATGAAAAGAGAGCTGACTGAACACAGAGTAGCCACACGTTGTGACAACCTACTCTGGTGAAAACAGTGAGACTAGCATTAACATTTACTTTGAATTAATGCCTCCATCCAGGTCCCAGGCCTCAGAGAACTACCTCGTAACCTCGCCACATGAAGGACTAAGCTTCTAGCACACAATTCCTTGGAAATTGCACTCACTAACTAAAGCACTTGCTCCCAGTATTTCAACATGCCTACCTTTGAGATCATGGGTTTACATTTAATAGCCTCCGAGGTTATAGTGCAGCAATGCTTCTTCAGAGTGTTTCCTACACTGGAATGTGGTGAATGAAGTTCCTGAGGACATTTCTGTGCAGTCTATGGAGATTGCTGGATTTCTGAGGCAACCTACAATGTCCATTTTCTTCTTCGCTATAGCTCTAGCACTTAAGGCCAGGCACAAAATAGATAGGTTCTTAAATAAAATTCGTTGATTTCATCAGTGCCCACATGCTGAAATAAAGTGGCTGAAAATAATCCCATAGAAGGTGTCCACCAGTCTGCAAGGCTTACCTTCTGGAGGCTTGCTGGGAAGAGCTGATTCTCTTGCTGTGCAATCTATCAGCCTCATTTTATTTTAAATTTAGATCTGCTGATGTCATTTCACCACTTGATTCATGTTAGTAATTTTCTTTTTCGTTTTTCTTAACATAAGGAGAAATACTGCCTTTAATATTATAGTTTTAATGCTGTGTTACAATTCCAGGGTTAAATTCACCTAAGCCCATACTCAGTGCATGTAAAGAGCCAATGTTTTTCTTTTCAATGGCATATTTCAAACCCAGTATCATGAAAACAGCACTATTGAGTTGGAATTTCCTTTAAGGAATGGACACCTTAAAAGGACTTATGCCCAACATCAATTATTCATCCTCCAACACCTTGGGCACGTTACAACTTGCCTCTTCACCAACAATAAAATGCAGCCTCTCGCTGAACAGAATTCAGGTTGCTGTCAGGTAAAAATACATCCTCACTCAAATAGAATTTTGCATGCATATTTGGAGGCAATGTTACGGGGTCATCGCTTGCATGAAATATAGCTGTCACAGCAAAACTGCAGTGGGAGGCCAAAGCAGTACTTGCAGTGTGTGATGGTTAGGTTTTGTTGTCAACTTGGATCTTTTTAATTATCTTCGGTGGGTCTCTGAGGATGTTTACAGGAAGGCAGCCTCTCAGCAAGGGGCAGGATGTAAAGAAGCTCAAAGAAGCTAGAAGTAAACATCAGAGACTCAGGAAGCCATAAGTCTGGGGAAGGGTTGTAAGACCCCACTCTAAGGCTATATGAAAGGAGAAGAAATTCTCTCCTTGCTCCCCCCCCCTGCATGTTTCCTGCTATTGTGAGTGTGGTGTAGGCAATGGGTTTTTCGCTCTGCTCCGACCTGTGAAAGTGGGCCAGCCTCTTTTGCTGTTACAGAACTTCCCCTCAATCTGTAGTTTCAATAAACACTTTCCTCCCCCAAATTGTGCCTGATTTGAAGATTCATCCCAGCGGCATGTGGCTGACAGCAACATGGTGTTTTGGGTACTTAGCCACGGGCCCCTGAAGTACGAAGAAGACGGAGTTAGGATAATTCCTAGCATGCTTCTTCCTCTAGATCAGCACAGTGAGCAGAGCACTGAAACAGCTCAGAAACCATGACATCTAACGGAATTGTCCATTTAAATGTTCAGGAAGCAGTGTCTTGACGAGAAGGTGTCTGTGTGCTGTTTGGCAGAACTGTCTATCACAGCACCCTAAGTACCAGGGTATGGGTGCTTCAAAGCCCCATGGCTGGGGTGGTCGTGCTTACCATTCTCATGCCCATGAGGAAGAGGTAATGCAGCTTGCTCAGTGGAGGGAGGCAGCTTCTTGGGAAGATCATTTTTAATTGGAAGTTGAGCTTAAATCTAGCTGTGCTCATACTAGAGCCTGGTTTGTGGTTCCGTCAAACACATCACTAGTTAATTTAACATGTATTTTTTATTTTATCTATATTAGGTCATGAGAATAGTTGTATATTGAGCTGACATGTCTCTGCTCTCAGGGAATTAGCAGCCCAGTGGAGGAAAAGGGACAAGATAAAAACAAGTAAACAAATGCCTTTTTTCTTACGTTTTGAGGCAAGTGTAGACAGCAGCCCAAGGAAGGAGAGAAGCAGCATCTTAGTGTCTGCTTCAGGATTCGTGCATATGTATTTCTCTAGACTCTGCAGTTAGGCTGGGCAGATGGCTCAGTGGTTAAAGGTGCTTGCTTCTCAAGCCTGCAGTCCAAGTTTGATTCCCTGGCACCCACATAAAGCCAGACACTAAAAGTAGTGCTTACATTTGCAGTGACAAGAGGCCCTGGCATGCACCCACTCCCACAAAAATAAATAAACAAAAATTTAAAAATTTAGCAGTGGTCTTGGGCTTCTAAAAATGCAACAGAAAACCAATGACCAATTTCACAGGAATATTATAGTCACATTCAGAGGACATCAGAAAGATAGCAGCATACTATTTAGCCCATGTTTTTTCCAATACTTCCATATTTCCTATGATAATATTTAATTTATAATTCAGGCATGATAAGAGATTCACAATAACAATAGACCAATAGACTGAAATGTAAGCTGTGTAAATGTGGTCTCTCAGAGCATCTTACTATATCACTACTTTCTCACTTGAGAGGAACTTTTAGCCACTGGATTTCCAGCCATATGAGAGTGTATTTTGGGACTTTACTCATTAAAATAAGGGTTGTTTGAATATAAGCAGGTGCTATGATATAATAGCCAATAGTCAATCTAATGCTATAAATAGCTACCACATGACCAAGGGATGACAGCATCCAGGGAGGGCAGGTAGGACAAAAGGAAGACTCAGGGCCCAGGTGGGGAGGAGAAAGACAGGTGGGTGGAGGAGGACAGGTGGGAAGAGGCGGACAGGTGGAGTGGAGGACAGGTGGGAGGGGGAGTACAGGT
>PVHP010002620.1:0-87156 GCA_004024765.1 Zapus hudsonius
TTTTTTTATTTTTAATTTTGTTTGTTTTATTTTTCACTTTGAAACAGGGTCTCGCTAAGTTGTCCAGCCTGTATTTAAGCTGGCTTTTTGGTCCAAGTAGGCTTTGAACTTGAACTGCTCCTATCTCCTCCTCCCCACTAGCTGGGATCATACTAGCTAGAATCACAGGTCCACACCATTAGGCATGGCTCTTATTCTGGGTTTTAATTCGCATTTAATGATCATAGAACAAATGGAAAGTTCTTCAGTGATAATTAAAGCTCTTAGTGGAGTTGGTTCGGTGGGAGCTTTCCACTGTTCCCCTGTGTATTTTCTTTTGTAACTTTGCAAAAATTATGCTATATCAACATCCACGTAGACACTGAAATGGTGAGCCTTGAAAGATATTTTTTCTGACAATATCCACTAAGTTTCTTGGTTGAGCTGAAGGGCAGGGGAGGTGGTGCCCAGGGAACATAGTCCCCTTTTCTTCGACCAACCGGGACATCCTTATTGCTTATCTGCAAAGGAATGCTGAGGGACTCTATTGGGAGACATCCCTGACTAGCGGCTTCACAAGGAGACAGATGAAACTTTTGTGTTGGGAATGAAAAAATGATGAACACATCAACAGATGGCTTGTGCACCAAGGATGCCCTGGTGGCTGGTACAGCCATTCGGGCACTAATATGAGCAGAGCTTTCGATTTTATGGTTTAACATAAAATGACCCAAATGTAATTACTACAGCTGATTAATTTATTTGTTCTGGGTCAGTGACCCTTCATAGGCTGCTAGGGCATTCTTTGTACATGGCCTTGAGGATTAGGGCTTTTGTTTGGAATACTTTGATTCTTCCATGGAAGCAGGAATAAATAGCCAATAAATTGACTGTTTTAATCACTGTATCCTATTAACAACCACTTGATACCTGTTCTTTTAAAAAAGGTTCAGTTTTGCAGAAAAAAATTAGCATCTAAGAAATGCTTGCTTACTCATGGGCACTAGTTGTGAGAATGATTGTGGACCCACCTTGGCTGCAATGGAGAAGAAATCAGTGGCAGAAAGACCTCTGTCTCTATTAGAGAAAACAGACAAACAAAAACAATGAGTAAACAACTTCAAGAATCAGATGTAGGGTTGGAGAGATGGTTCAGTGGTTGAAGGCACTTGCTTGCAAAGCCTGACAGCCCTGGTTCGATTCCCTAGTACCAATATAGTCACTTGTACAACGTGGCACAGACATCTGAATTTCATTTGCAGAGGCAGGAGGCCCTGGTGTGCCCAATTGGCTCTTTGGGTGTCTCTCTGTTTCTCAGGTCAATCAATCAATCAATCAATTAATAAAGCAATATTTTTAAAGAATCGGATATATAAACATTTATTCATACACAGAGAAAAATATATGCTCTTTTATACCTTTCTTTGGGAATACTTTGGGAGCCCTCAGCCTGACCTGGAAAACAGTTTGACCCATGAAACTTAGAGAATATGTCAATCTAAAAGAAGTATTGAGGGAAACTATGCCTTTAAAGATCCAGTACACCTAGATTGTGGGATGAGAGATGCATTTCCTGGCCATGGATAGACGCGTTTCCCTGTCCTGGTGCCTGGTGAGCACATAGGTGGCCTCATGCACACGCGCTGTGTGATTCTGTATTGTGCTTGGACTCCATTGTGAATGTGGTTGGACCATTTTCCTCTTAAAGTTCACATTGATTAAAAAATCACCTCTTCAGCGGTCTTTGTGCACAGGCAGGCATGTTTAAGGTTTGCTTACCAAGCCCTTGTAAGAAATGAAATTATAAGCAATATTTAAGCATGTTTGCATGACTGTTTAGTGTTTCCACAGGGCACATAGCAGTACTGACAGTAAGCAGGAGCTTCGAAAAAAAGAATCAGTATGTTTTTCTGAGGAAGTGTGCCGAGGAGAATTCCCGTTTTTAGTCAGTCAGTGGGGTTGGACTATTAGACCTCAGGACTGTCCCCTTTGGCTTTGCTAGGCACTGCCTTTGCAAACGTGGTCGTCCTGATTCAGTCATGGATACCCCTCTCAAAGCAGTGCTGGGCTTCTGTCTGGCATACAGAGAGAAATACCACCAGTTCCTGCGGTCAAAGAGCTCATGATCAATCTGGGAGAGGAGAGAGAAATGCAATGTAGCCTCCCGAGGAGCTCACGCTAGGGGTGGCATCGAGGCTGAGCTTTGTACCAGGCAAGCACTCCTTCAGTCTGCTGGGAACCCTGCTGAAGCCCAGGTCACGAGCCTCTGCTTCTACCTGTGGACTTAGCCGAGACACCGGGATCTAATCATGGTGATATGGCTTGAGACCATTGTGAATTTTACAGTGTTTTTTCATTTATTTTTTCTTTTTTAACTTTTTATGAATAGTTTCCATAATTATAGGCCATAAACCATTATGATTCTCCTGACTTTGTCTCCCCAGTACTGGGATTATAGACATAGACCACCACCTGGCTTTTGTGTAGGTGCTGGGATCCGAACTCAGGTCCTCATACTTGAATGGCAGGCACGTCACCAGCTGAGTTTTCTCTTGGGCCCACTTTGCTTGCTGTCTATCTTTTCTAGATTATCCTTCGGGTTGATGCTATGTACGGCCTTCCCGGTTCCCAGAGACAGTTTTCATGGGTTGACATTTTAAGTCTCATGAGTTCCACGTCAGTAGAGAACAGCAATCCCTTCGTGAATACATAAGTGCCTTCCTTCTGTGGGACACCAGGAGGGGCTCACATGCAGCTTTTCTCCAGTCTCCTTCCCCGGGGATCAACCCTCCAGGAGCCGACCAGCCAGGCAGCTGGCTGTGGTGTCTCCATGGGAGCTAAGCCCGTCTGCATGGGGATGGGTGAGGCTGGCCACCCAGTGACTATCGGAGGTCACCGACAAAGTGCAGCATGGGTGCTGGCTTCCCTTGCCTTTTCTTAGTTTTTATTTGTTGTTTCACTTCCCAACATGCACCGCGCTAGAATCATAAGGACTTTTCAAGGGCTGTGAACACAAGTCCTGAGGACCATCTCATCCAGACCCCAGTTGGCAGGTGCCCGATTGCATTGTCTGAGCTAATCAAGAGAACTCAGAAGGGGGGGAAAGCTCATTAGCCTGGTTATGCTCATTTCTTAATGTGCCGAGCCCTGGAGTGTTGCTATTTTTGAGCATTCTTGAGCAAGTAAATGTAGCAGAGAAGAGATCGTCCTCTGTGGAGCTGACAAGGGACCCAGAGCAAGGATGGCCATTGAGGTTTTATGATAAACATGAAGAACAACTCTGCCTCCTGTTAGATCAGATCCTCCACATTGCCAAAAACAAGGGAGCCCCGTGCACACGAGGTTCTATGCAAGGGCAGGGGTCATCAAGCCAGAGACCCCCAACACTTGGGCCAGGCTCACACCAGCCTGGGAAGTCGTGGGCTGGAAGAGCTTGAGGTGGTGACTCCCTTGGCTTGGCCTGGGGTGGGTCCCTGAGCCAAGGTGGGAGCATTGGTTTAGGAGAAGTGGCCTGGCCCCTGACCCCTGCCATGTTCCATCACTGAGCAGAGCCAACCCTGTCTTGTTGTCGGCCATCAGTCATATTGGATTAGGTCTTATCCTAAATGACCTCATCCTGACCTGTTGACATCCAGAAAGATCTCGGTTCACAAAAGGTGGTACCACCTGCCAGAAGTTAAGGTATTGATGTTTTTAAAGGAAAACAGCTCCACCAATAACAAGGCATACCTTCTGCAGGGGGGGGGGTGGTGGCACTTTTTCAGCCATCGGCCATCACAGTTTCTCAGGCCAGGGTTGCTGCCTGCTTCTAGTCTAAGTTCCAGCTGGACAAAACGATGCCACAAGGTGGTCCCTTCAGTCCTGTGTTTGATCTCCCCTGCCCTCGCTGTAGGAAAGAAAGCAAGATCACCTCTCTCAGCGCACTGAGGACTCCATCATTCTTTGCTTATCTCTGGACATGGAGAGTTTGCAGCATTCTGTGGGCAGCCACAACTTGTCAATGGGATCTTTCCGGTGTCCCCAGGCAAAGGGCACTGCAGCCCCCTTCTGCAGGGATGGCAGGTTCCACTCCAGTGACTCACTTCCTATTTTCTACCCCTTACTCTTGAGCCCTCAGAACCTCCTCCTCCTCACTATTAAGACCCTCGGTGTGTGGGTTCCACTCCCTCCACAGTCACATTCCTATTGTCACACACCCGTTAAGAAATCCATGGTAGGGCTTCAATATATAAATTTGAATTCAACCCTAAGAACATGCCAGAAGTTATTGAAGGAAATGCCTGTGAGGGGAAATGCAGGTAAAAGCAAGAACAATCAACAAGGAACTGCTGGCCACACATCCACGAAGTTGTTACCTGCTCAAGGGAAACAAGAAGAGGCTTGGGAAGAGCGACAGACAACCATAGAGTCATGAGAGAATCTTGGCCAGGTCTTTGGGGTGACAGTTCCTTAGAAGCCACCCATTCAAAGAATTCAAGTCTGGGAAACTGATGGTCAACAGAACTGTCATGTCAATTCTGACAGCAGTAACAGGAATGCGTACATACAGGAGGCTACGGGGATGGCATCTCATGTATGTCCACTTGATAGCAAGAGCCTTTACTAAGACTCTTCCGGGACAGAGGCCACTGCAGCCTTGAACAATAGAATGTTCTGGGCGTGGGGGTATAGCTTGGTGGGTAGAGCACTTGCTGTGCAAGTGTGAATACCTGAGGTCGGATCACTAGAGCCCACATCAAAAGCTGGAAGATGTAGTAGGCATGCCAGCGGTCAGCAGTTCCACAGGACACCAAGCAGGCTGGAGGCCAACAGCAAGAGCAAACATTAATAAAATCTTTTCCCAAAAGAGCAACCTCAAGTCCAGGGATTCACCCTAGCTGGACTGGCTTCGGCTACATGACCACTATACCTGAACCAAGCCTCTGTTCAGGGAGTCTCCTTGACCACATTTAGATCACATGATGTCTCTGGAGATTGGAAATCCCAACTAGACCTCATAGAATGTTAAGGGAGGTGCTGTCGCCTGTGAAGATCGGGAGAATGTGGAGAAAGGGAACTATGTTGACAAATGCAGGCAAATAAGACACTTTAGGGACCAAGAAACGAGTTGATTACTAGGGAAATGAATTGTTTTTGAACCGAATGGACTTGGGTGTTAGTTAGGAGGTCTTCTGTGTGCTGTTAGTGATTGAAAAACCCTTTATAGCAACAGGATTTTGGAGTGGACTTTTCTGTTTCAGAATTTTGGCTGGAGCCCAAGATCTGAGCCCAAGGGACAAGAAACCTTCACATTCCAAAGAGAGAAGCTAGACAAGAGTGAATACTTGAGGGGAAACACGTTTTCGGACCCTCAGCTTTAATAGCCGGCCTAAGGAACAGCTAGATGTACGGAAGACCTCCACAAGAGAGCCTCTGTGGGTGTGGGATGGCATAACCCCCATCTATCTATCTATCTATCTATCTATCTATCTATCTATCTATCTATCTATCTATCTATCATCTTATCTCACTTCTACTCCCCTCTCTCCTTCCCTCTCCTCACCTCTCCTCTCAGCATGGAATACAGAGTAAGGACATTTTTCTCCATGTCTGCTCACCTGTCCATACTGAACATAAGAAGGACAGGAAGGAAACAGCAAGAGAACCTCCCACCACTCCCTCTGGGAGCTTGCTAGGCCTTAGGGTGCTTGAGCTCATCTCAGGTTCTTTGATAGGATCCTTATATAAGTCACAAAGAAGTCAACAGGGTTAGAAGAATACATTAACTTAGGTCCTGGCTCCTAGAAGCCACCTCAAGAATGCGTAGGTGGGACACCCAGTCTGTTGAGAGGAGGCAGGACTTCTACTGTCCTAGTGCCCAACGCAGAAGGTGTAGAGGCCTCTGGAGAGACACGCCAAGGAGGGTCCCATGGTGAGAGAGAGCCTGAGGCATGGCTAGGAAGAAGGAGGGAAGGCAAGAGAAGTTCCTCCCAAGAGTGCATGTTTTAGACTGGAGGACTCCACATTAGGTCCCTGAAGGGGCCTATAGACCCCCCCCACACACACACAAGTGCTCCTGAAGATGCTTTGGTTGCATGACTGCAGCTGGCTGCCCTGAACACCAAACGCATCTCCATGTTTGAGACAAAACCATGAGAAGTTGTGAAATATGTGTTCATGGTCCTGAAGTGCTGACCTAAGCTGTGGTTCACGGTTGTCTTGCTTGTCTGTGTCATGTGGTGTGTGTGGTGTCTGTGTCTGTGCCATGTGCTCACCTGCAGCGGGGCAGGCTCAGCTGTGCTGGCTGGGGCAGAACAGCGGGTCCTGCTGAGTCACCCTTCAGTGCATTCCTCTTTGAGCTGGATCTCTTACTGACCCCAGAACTTGCTGGTTTTGTGGTTGCTGTTTGCTGTTCTGTGAGCCTGACAATTCTTTGGTCTCTGCTCCCTTATGGAACCAGGATGACAGATGCGAGTCGCTCCGCCCAGATGTGTATGTGGGTCTTGGGAATCAAACCCAAGTAGTTTCTCAGAGCACCTCATGATGGCACAGGAAGTGCTCTAACCTGCTGAGCCATCTCTAGTGGAGGAAAACTCGATTACTGCAGTGTCTGGGAGTGATTAAGAAGAGACTGGGTGAGTCCAATCAACAGCCCATGCACGGAGACTCACAGGTACTTCCTGTGGGAGCACCCCTGAGCCCATCCCATAGAATTCCCAGTTATGCCTGCTGTGTCCCCGAGTGAGGCATTTCCATCTCTAGAGTCACCATTTCTAGACCTGCTTCCAAGCCCCCATTCCTCCTCCCCGCTCCTTCCACTGACTTCCCGCCAGGGGCATCCGCACACCAGTTGGTCTCCCCTGGAGACTGTCCTCTGTGATTAGTGTCTGGGTTTTCAAGGACTCGAGTCCTCTGCGTTGGCTGGCGTCTCCCGTGGAGTGCCTGGTCCACAGTTACTGCTACTTGGGAAGCGGGTGAGGGGAGATCAGAAGCTGTGGCCAGACTCTGGGAGTTTGAGCAGAAAGCAGGAGGGAGCCGAAGGCACCCTGGGCACCCCTGGAGACCAGGGATCCACGTGGCCATGGCTAGGCGCCGTCTGCTGACCCTGGCGTCCATGGGCGCAGCCTTGCTTCTCTGGAGCCCCGCTTTGTCCCCTTGCTGACCGTCTGCTGTTTGAGGAACAGACAGAGAACAGATCAGAAGTGACATGTCTTCCAGGAAGTCAAGGGCAAGCGTGTCCTCCAGGAGAAGAAAGTGCAGTTCCAGTGACGGTTCTCTGTACGTGTGGATTGTCTTGGCTGCTTGGACACAGCTGACTCGGCGACAGGAGGGTTCCAGGGCTCTGGCACCAAAGGCGACAGCTCTGTCTCCAAAGAATTCCCAATCCCTTGAAACCTTTCCCTTTTCCTCTTTCTGTCTGAGTGAGCGGGGTAGAGTTTTCCAAAGCTTCCTCTGAATGGTGGGATTTGGAACCTTTTGAGGATGCAGACCCTGCTTCGTGTGCAAGCCCTGCCTCTCCTGTCCCCTCCATCCTGGGCCCCTCCATCCTGGGCCCTGCCCAGACCAGAGGCGCAGGTCTGTCTGGGGTTTTGAAAGTGAAGGATTGCACTTGGCTTCTCCAAGGCCCCCACTTGTTCTCGCTCTAGGGGCTCAGCATTCTCATTTCTGTCCCATGCAGCACAGAGGCCGCTCAGGGCCAAACTGGCTTCGCTCCTCTCTCTTGTTCTTTCATTCAATCCTTTTCTACTTTTTATGCAAAAAAAAGAGTGGAGAAGGCCAGCGTTGTCATGGCAGTAACTTTGCTGGGGGTCGTTGGTGGATTTGAGCTCTACTTGTTTTAAAATCCCTGGCCTCAAAGAAGCTGGAGGGAGAGAGAAAGGACGGGAAGAAAGCAGGGCGAAGCCTGGGGAGGGGGTGTCAGGGAAAGAAGGCAGGGCAAAACCCGAAATGCATTCACAGTGACATCACTGCCTTTCCCACAGAGGCCATTCAACACCCCAAAGCCTCTCTCCAGGCCCGGGGAGCCCTCACTCTTTCTCTGAATGCCTTTTTGTTGGGAAACAGTGGAGCGTTTCTGAAGGCCTGCATAAATGACTGAGTAATTCCCTGCCCTTGCCAGGAAGTCTGAGCTGCTTGTGAGCCAACAATAGTGAACTCCATCTCCGCCCCAGGCTGGAACTTCCAGCCGTAGCCCCGAATCCTAATCAGGGCTTTACTCCCGCCTCTGAGGTTAGGGCAATATTTTATCCATTTTCTTTTTTCACTAGGACACAATCATTGCAAGGCCCCAGGACCTATGTGGGTTGGGGTAGAGGTGGGAGGGAGGAGGGAGGGAGGGAGGGAGAGAGAGAGAGAGAGAGAGAGAGAGAGAGAGAGAGAGAGAGAGAGAGAGAGAGAGAGAGAGAATAAAATAGAGGAAGGAAGAAAGAAGACAGGACGTGATTTTCTTCTTAGGTTGATGTGTTGGCTCTTTGTCATGTCACTCCAAACCGATTGAGAAGAGAAAAATCTCCCTCTGACCCTCTGACCCACTGGAGTCCCTGAACCAGAAAGATGGCGTTAGGAAAGTTTCCACGTTTCTAGCAGCGCTTCTCTTGTCTCCTATTTCCCAGAAAGGCCAGCACCAAAGGCGGAGGCTCTTACTTTCCTTTCCTTTCCACGGCCACAGGAAAATGCCAGGATGTATGGCTTAGTCACTTCCTGTCCCAGAAATGCCAACACTTGCTTTTAAAGATGATTCTCAGCTGAGTGAAAGAAGTAATTTCTTGCCTCCCTGCCTTCTGGGTTCTTAAACATACCCTGAACGAGGCAGCAAGTAGGGTTAAGGCCATGGCCTCCCCTCAGTGATAGCAGAAAGACGTGTGTCTACAGTTATTGGCTACTTTGGAAGTAGGTGAAGGGGTGGCGTGTTAAAGAACTTACTAGATGGCCCATGAGGTCACATCCTTTGCGCCCTGAAGATTAAGCAGGACTCCTCTCAGAGATGAGACCCCTCCCCATTTGGAATATGGCCGTGTTAGTGTTTGCCCACTAAACCACTCAGCAAAGCTCTATTGCTTCTGCCAGTGAGTCCAGTTTTAGGTCCTTTGGGAGCTGAGCTTCCAGTTGAGACAAAAGTAAAGACAATCAGGTAACAAGAGAACAGTGATTTCCGGGGTGAGGAGGAGGATGGCATGTGGCAGGGATTTGAGCTCCCCATCATCCTTCAGCAGGTAAACCCATCCATGAGCCTCACATCCAGCCTCCTGGAAGACGCAGGATATCGTAACCCATAAATGACCTCTAAGTAGGGAAATAAACAAACTTTTAACAGATCTCCTGGCACCCATCAAGCAAGCTCCTGGGTGAGAGAGTGGGGTGAGAAAGTTGAAGGGGGTCCATGGAAAGGCAGGAGGTGGATGGCAGAGATGACGCAAGGAAGATCTCATCTCAAAATATCTCGCTCTAACACCAATGATATCTAGCACAACCCAAAGCAGAAGTCCAGAGACACTTAAGATCTCACATTCAAAGTCCCTTAAAACTCATCCACTGAGTGGAAGAGGGAACAGAGAGAATGTAAGAGCCATGGTGGGGGAGAATATCCAGAGACATCTCCCCCTCAGCAACAACACACAAAGGGGGGATCCTGGCTACCTCCTATGCTATTCATGACCCCCTACCCCAGGAGGGCCCCCAGTGGGTTGGGGACAGGGAGGAGGGAAATGGGGGTACCATCATAAGATTTGCTCATGCAATATATCTAATTAAGGATAATAAAGATATATAAAAAAAACCTCGCTCTAAGTACCAAAGTTCTGGTGAAGGTTCTGAGCATCAGCTTCAGGAAGGGACTTTGAATGTGAGCCCAACTGGAGAGGTGGCCTCTGAGAGAGACAAAATGCCTGTGAGGATGAGCGTTATGGATAAACTGAAGGTTGCACCCTCTGGGGAGACGTCAGGGAGAAGAAAGGAGCATAAGATGAACGTTGAACGGTTGTCTTTTGTGCCCATCATCCCCTCTAAGACAACTATCTGGAAGACATCAAAAGGACGAAAGAGCACTGGAAGTCAGAAGTCCTGCCCTCGGGAGGACGGAGAGGAAAACATGGGTCACATCTATGGAGCTACTGGAGGAGAGGAAAAGAGGAGTCAGCACTCGAAACTGATGAACGCTCTGGGAAATAAACCAGGAAACAGAAGAAAATTATAGCGTAACAACCGAAACAAAATTAAAATTCAATTAAGCATGTTGAAGGAAACAGTTCCAAACAAACAATTTAAAATCTCAAAACAGAAGTATGGACGTGGTGATGAGCACCTGGAATTCTCACAGAGGGATGTCAGATAAGAGGGTTGTGAGTTCGAGGCCAGCCTGAGCCTCACGAGCTGGGCTCCTTAGTCTCACCCAAAGCCACAGCAGCAAGAAGAGTAACAACCAACTGAAGTGAGAAACACGACAAAACACATAAGAGAATAAAATCGGGGAAGCTGGAAGAAATGATAAACGGATATAGAAAATGGTAGAATGAATTTATAAGTATGACTAATTTTTAAAGTAATGCTGGGAAAAAACATGAACTAACTTAAACAAGAAAGTGGGAGCAAATATTGGCAAAATAAAATAACCATGAGGAAATGACTGGGCAGAGGAGAGGGAAGAGAGCATTAAGACCACGGGACAGATTAGTTTATAAACCCTGAAGATGTAAGAGAGTTCCTAGTAAAGCACAATTTACTGGAATTGGCCTCAGTAGATATAGGAAGATTAAACAATTTCCATGGAAGAAATAGAAAAATATATTTGGTATTACTCCTTATAAAACACCACTAAACAGTGTCAGGTGTGAGGACAGCTTCCTTTTAGGAAGACGGGATTTCATTGATAGATTATAAGGAGCCCTGAAGGGAATTGAGAGGCAACTTTCTCTTGTTAATAGTGATTGGAAAATCCAAAATAATTCATCATAGCTATTTGTAGTTTATACCATAATTTAAGGATAAAAAGAAAATCATTTCTAAAAATTTTTTTGAGACATGGTCTCATTATGTAGACCTGGCTGGCTTGAAATTCATTATAAAATCTAGGTTCATTACAAACTTGTTGTTACCCTCCTGTTTCTTTCTGCCTATTGGGAGGCAGAAGTAGGAGGATTGCTGTGATTTGTAGGTCAGCCTGAGACCACATAGTGAATTCCAGGTCAGCCTGGGCTAGAGGGAGACCCTACTTCAACAAACAAACAAACAAAAAAGCCATTAAAGCACCCAGAAACACTTAATATAGGACGGAGATGCTTCAGAATCATCACCAAGATCACAACCTCCCTTTAGGGTAATACCTGAGTTGAGTACACTCTCAGCCACACACACACACACACACACACACACACACACACACACACACACACACACACTACACGGAACAAGGCAGCCAGGCACCTAAGATCACAGGAACCAGAAGAGATAGTATTGTGAGCAAGATGGACTCTGGGCTCCCAGTAGAGCTGCAGGGGAAAGATTATGGAAAAACAAAGGAATGAAAGTTCCAGAAAGAGACCCCAAACCACATTACAGATTAATATGAAAGTTACACACATGACTATATAACATGTATTACAAATATGTAGAATCATTTGGTAAAGAAAGACCTCTTCAAAGTAATGACACTGGAATTACTAGAGAACCATTAGGAAGACATCAAATCAGGCCCATTTCCATTCAAAAACTTTTTGAAATTTCTATCCTAAAAATAATTGAAAATTCAGATGTAATTATTGAAAAGATTGATATTTGCATACATAAAAAGCCGAGCCATATGCATAGCAGACAGCACCATATATAAAATGGAAAGACAAGTTAGAAATTAGGGGAAATACAGATGAAGGGTTGTAAACTTGATACACTGACCCTACAGCTTTACTGGGCTGACATCTCATGGTCCTGACATCTCCAGCATTTTTTTTTTTGGGGGGGTCTTCATTCCAACTTCATCTTCCCAGCTTGACACAGTGGTCTCTCAAGACACAGGCACAATGCAGTCAGATTTGCAGAATATAAGGAGAACTCTTTCTACCCTGGTTCCCAATAGAGTCCTTGTTCCCCTGTGAAACCTCAATGCCCAGCCTCCACTAACCTTGCTTCTCTAAGCTCTCTGGTCTCCCAAACTCCTACAAGAAGATCTCCTTCAGGTTTATTGACAACATTCTAGGGCTTCTTTAAGCCCAACCATCCAAAGGCTTCCCCATTCCTTTCACAGTTCCGAAGACCCAGAAGCACATGGTCAGGTCTACCAGTCATGATAATCATCCTATGTCTAGTACCATATTTTCTATTTGTATTAGTTACCCTTCTCATTGTGATGAACAGATACCTGAGAAGATAGAGCGGAAGGATTTATTGTGGCTTATAGTTCCCAGCAACACAGTCCTTCATGGCAGGGAAGGGCTGATAGTGGGAGCATTACAACCACAGTCAGGAAGCAGAGAACATGAGCAGGAAGTGGGGTCAGGCTACACAAGGCCAAGTTTCTCACTCAGTCACGCCCTTTCCCCAGCAGCCTTCAATTCCCCCCAACCTCCCTAAATAGCGCCACCAGCTGGGGACCAAGTGCTCAAACACAGGAGTGTGTGGGAGTCATTTAAGTGCAAGCCACAGTTGTTAAGCGAAAAAGCAAAGGCTGTGAAAGAAGAAGAAATGGAAGGCATTCTCTGCCTATCTTGTCGGGTATTAGACAGCCAACTACATCAGACAGCAATGAAACTGGTCGCTTGCAGTGACTGGACTGATCCAGACGGGAGAGCTCAATGAGAGAATAGCTATGTGTAGTTTAGATTCTGAATTATGTCAATATTCTGCACTTAATGTACAGACCAAGACAATTCTGCTTCATCCAATGTGGCCTGGAGAAGCTGCAAGGCTGGATGCCCCTCAGATTTACATATTCCCGAAGCTAAAGTAAAACCAAGCATAAGGTGGCCAGGGGACTGAGAAGGAAACCAAAGCAAGAGGATGCATTTGAGATGAATAGCACAAGCGCATTGGGGTGCAGAAGCGGGTATCCAAGGACCTTCGGATCCACGTTGGCTCTGAGCCTGATGGCTTGGGCATACATAGGCCAGGGAGGACCACCAGCAAGCCCTCAGCTCTCTTCAAATAATCATTTCTGCTGTGATAAGGATGAGGCCATTCTGAAGCTGCTTCGAATCTATTCCTGGAGGGCCCAAGAGAGGAACTGATAGATGCTAGAAACCATAGTTATTTCTGTGAATGAGTGAAGGATAAAATTATATGTATATGTACATATAGATACATGTCAGGGGTTAACACCGCTGTAGTTTCAAACAGACGAACAGTTCTCTAAAGTGTTGAGTGTAAGGGAACCATGTGCTCACGGCTTCTCATGTAGAGGGATTTCTGGAGTTGGTTTAATGACTAAAGACCACTTCTTGGTCAATTCACAGTAACCCCGAAAATCCTCTCAAAGCAGCTCTTTTAATTGTTTAGAAAAGAGGTTCTCGATCCCTTTGTATGCATATGTACATATAGACCTATGTATTATGTACAATATCTATACATCTATATCTATATATCCTACAGCATAGAGAGAGCCTATCTTCTACCTCAAGGACAGCCTTACTAAGTATACAATGGAATCCAGCAAAATTATAACCTCCTTGAAGCCTGCTGTTTAAACTTAAGCCGAGATCCTCCCTGGAGCCCTCTCGACTTACTTCTTTAAAAAATACATTGATTTCTCTTACTGACCCTGATTCACTTTCCAATTGAGTCTTGGTTGGTTGATAAATGTTTTAGGATCCTTGAATTCTGGATGTGGGATCTTTCAACCTCGTTTCTAAACAATTAAAAGAGCCTGCTTTGAGAGGATTTTCAGGGTTACCATGAATTGACCAAGAAGTAGTCCTTAGTACTTAAACCAGCTCCAGAAATCCATCTACATGAGAAGCCATGAGCACATGGTTCCCTTACGCTCGCTGAGCACTCTAGAGAACTGTTGGTCTGTTGGAAACTACAGAGGTGTTAAACCTTGACATTCCTTTAGGAAGAAAAGCATTAGCTGTCAGTTCTCTCATAAAAGTAATGAATAATGATCAAACCAAGAAATAATCCTTTTCATTTTGCCCTCCACAAAGACCTTAGAATGCTTACTTTATAACATCCTTCTATACTTTTATCTGGTGTGTGTGTGTGTGTGTGTGTGAGAGAGAGAGAGAGAGAGAGAGAGAGAGAGAGAGAGAGAGAGAGAGAGAGAGAGAGAGAGCGTCCATTGCATGTGGTCAGTGGTGAAGAGCAAGCAGATGGCTACAGCTCCTTACTAAGCCATTCTCAGAGCCAAAGTCAAACACTGACTCTATCCTGATCCTCCTTTGCTACAGAACTTCAGTCCCTAAAGTTGGCCACCTGCTTAACACACAGCTCTAAAGGAGTTTGCATTTGAAGTCCTGGTCTTATCCACTCAATAGTTCACATCGAGTTTTATTCAGCACTTGTCCCATGACCACAGCAGGTCACACACCATGATTCCAAGGAAGAGTCCCCTCTTTCTGTTAATTTTTATTTTAATTTGAAGCTTCTCAACAGCTTTGTCTTGGAGAAGCTGCAACAATGTGGGTAGACTCATTTATGCTTATTTCACAGCCAGGGAGACAGGCCTTCAGAATACAAAAAAAAAATCAAAGTATTATCTCTGCCAAGAAACTTATCTTTCCTTGTATCTCTTATGGGAGGGATAATTAAATGAAAGAGAAACCTTAAATTAATTTGCTTTTGCCCCCAGAGTAATTTTATATGAGCTCTTTGTGTTTGAAGCTTCTCTCATTCCTCTCCCTGGAGGCCCTGAGTTGTCCGCCTCTCTCTCTCTCTCTCTCTCTCTCTCTCTCTCTGCTTAAGGTTTGTATCTTTCCTAGTTTTTATTTTTATTTTTAATAGGCTCTCTCACATTTTCCCTTTTGTTCTTTTTACACCTCTGCCTTCTAGTTTAGTCATAGAAATGGTTCTTAATCACACCTGTTCTAATATCTACCAAGTTCAGCATTTTCAGTTCTGCCTTCTTCCAGAGAAAGACCTTTCTCCAGACTTAGACAGGAATCAGGCAGTGGCACGGGGCGAGTGGGTGGTTACAGTTCTTTGATAAACATTATTTCATTTTTCTACTTTTCTTACATATCAACCTAGACAATTTTGTTTCTCCTCTTTCTTTCCTTAACTAACCATACTGTACTAACCCCAAACTCAAATTGCAAAATGATCAGCATGCAATAAATATACGTATGCACACATATGCACACATATATACCTTTTAGGTACATGTTTAAGCCCTTGCCCTATAACAAATGGTAATGAGTTGTCATAATTAAATGACTAAAAGTTATCTTTGAGGAAGGAAAAACAGACTTGGCCAAGAGACTTGGGGTGTCATAAACTGGAAGGAGCTTTTTGGGAGTTGGTGGAGGCAGCCTCTGGGAAGCGGATACAGAATGGAGTGGAAATAAATAAAGAAAAAACATACATGATCACAATTGACAGAAATTCACACAAATGTGGGCTCTGTTTTATGCCCCTTTGGCAGTTAAGACAAATTCAGGGCCCTGGGGGGAATTTGCACCAGTCAGTTCTGAAAGAAGAATTCTTGGTGCCCAAGATCACAAGGGTCCAGATCAGAATCCCTGTTGAGTCAGGGAGAGCAGACCGTGCTTCCACTGTGAATGGAGCTGAGGTCAGATGTGTGGCCTGTGCTTCGCCATATTCACCCACCCACTGGACAAGATCATCCAGCAGACACCACTGTGCCTGCGATGTGTGGGACTTTCTGATGGCAGACTTGTGAAAGGTCCAGACTGTAGAGACATTTAGGAACAGGGGGTGTCTGGTGATTTGTTGGTTGTGAGAGGGAGGATGTGGACAGGTCTGAGGTGACCCCTGCTTCTGGCTTGGATGACAAGGTGCATGGCGAAGCTGGGTTCTGGCCCGGACATTTGCAGGGCAGAGAGAATGACTGGCTCTAGGCCACCCTCTTGGAGATGCTGGTTGGACGTCTAGGAGGAAAATTCTGGTGGGCATTTGGATATATGGTGCCGAAACACCGCAAAGTAAAATAGCAGTCATGAGCAAGAGTGTGCCTCTTAGACAGAGAGACAAGACTCAGCTGTCAGCCTGCACCACCTCCCACTAGAGTAATAAATGAGCGATGAGCTTTCCCTGGAGTTGGAGATGGGACCATTCAGGTAGAAGGAAATCTGGGAGACCATGGTGTTTAGCCAGTCCGAGGAAGAAAGTGTATGGGAGTGACTGCAATGTGTGCTGGGAGCCCCATAATTCAAGCACTCATTTCGTTTTCGTGAGCCTGTCTTGGAGGCATAGCCTTCGGTTTGTGGCCTGGGAGGCAGGAAGCCAGCATACTCCATAACCGGACCCAGCTCTGAGAAGCAGTATCCCATCCATGAAGGGGAACGTGGAATCCAGGAAGGTTGTGCCTTGGGTTGCTACTGCTTAGGTTTTTATGTTGGATTCTAAAGAGGGGCTGAATTTTTGCTGGAGAGTAAATTCCAGAAGGCAGGAGCTATTGACTCATCTGACCACATATCCTCACCAAGCTCAAGCCACACACAAGTTGGGTGATTATTAAATACAAGTGTGTAGGGGGAGTGGTCAAGGACATGGCCCAGTGAGTGCGGAGGAGAAAGGTTTGTTTGCTGTGCCTGAACTTCTCCCACTTTGGGGTTTGTCTGTCTTTTCCACCCTGTATTTGTCCCTGCCAGTTCCCAGGACACACACAGGTATGCTTTGTCACCCGAGAACCTGCTTCTCAGGAGCCTGAGCTGACAGGCTGCTTTGCAGGTAGCTGGGGCCCACTACTCACTCACTAGAGCAAGATCCTGAGAGCTGGACTTGAACTTCCAGACTCTTCCTGGCATTCCATGCTTCACTGTAAACGTCCATTCTCTACATATCAACCTAGACAATTTCTCTTTCTCTAATTGAACGTACCTTCACTAACCCCAAACTGATGTCTTGTCCTTTGCTCTTGGATTAAAAGAGGAACATTCCGGCAAATGGTAAGATGGAAGTGAAGAGGGGTGAGGGGAACTTTTGACTCACTCCTGACACCAGCTGCAGGCCACGCTGACCTCTTGCTCTTAGAGCTGGTCTTCCCTCAGTCTTGCACATATTTGCAGAGTCCTGTTCCAGGACGGAAAGGGAAAGACAGCTCAGGTACCTGTTTCTTGTCTGCTTCTAAGCCCAGCTTGGCTCCTTGATGGTTCTACCCTTTCAACTGTGGGAATCTCCCTCTGGCAGGCTTCCTCAGGACTCCTGCACACTTCCTGCTTGCTCAACAGGAAACATGCAGAACAGCTGTCCCTGGGTTCCTCAGAGCGGCTACTTCCTTGCAGAATACAGAAGTGCTCTGGAGCATTGCAGCTGGAAATTGAACAAAGGAACTGAGCCTGACCAAATAGTAATCCCTGAAACACACACACACACACCACCATGGTGGTGGTGGGGGCTTTGGGATTTCAACACACACACACACACACACACACACACACACACACACACACACACACACAGCTTTACCATAATGACCAGAAAATAAAGCTAAGACCACTTGGACTCCAGTGAGTCCTATTTTTCCAGAAGGTACTCTGATATAAGAAAACAAGCTCTGGACGAGTCATACTACTGTAATTTAGCTGAGTGTCTCTGTCCAAGTTATTTAAACTTTCTGAATCCCAGGTGCCTCATATATTTAATGGAGAGATCTTTATAGTTGTTGGAGAGATTAAGCGAGATAACTCATATTAAAAGCTTAGCTCTGGTGGCTGGCACACGGTAAAATTCTCATCATCCCAAATAGTCATTATTAATTGCCCTGCTTTGCCTATAGGAAATGAAGACACTTTAGGAATATAAAACATTCGTCTTGAGCATATGAAAGGCCACACTTTTTGGGACAGCATTCTAGAAAGAGCCACACAGCACGGAATCCTTGAGCTACTGATCTGTACAGTTCCCTGAAGAGAAGTGGATCATATCAACAGCATCTGATTTGGCTCAGCATTTTTTTTTTTTTGCACCTTCAATATAAAGCAAAATGCCACGCTGATAAGAACCAAGATAAAAACTCTATTTATACAAACAGAAGAAATTTTAGAGCACTTTTTGGATGATAGAAATACCTGGATTTTGATTATATCTTTCAACTCTGATCTAGATGTCTTGTGTAGACAGCCTCACAGCTCCTCGGATACATGGAAATCAAGGAAAACCACTTAGATTGGGGAGCAACACCGATTCTGTCCACCAGCCATGACCAACCCAAGGGAACCCATCACATCGCTGGGCAGATGTGGCCCTGAGCTCCTCAGTCCCACGGGAAGCTGTTGCTTGCAGTCAGTGACCTCCGTGGCCCAGGACAAGAACGCAGGTCGCAGGCCCTTATCCTCAGCTGCATTCATGCTCTCAAAAATATCAGCAGCCAGGCCAGCTGTAGGCAGCAAATAACTCTGACGTCACTGTTGGGTGTGAAGGACAATGTGTACGTATGGGGTAAAAATAGCTGCTTGCTGGCCTGTTTAATCGAAGGCACCCCCAAGGCTCTTTAGACTTGACATTGGATGCTAAATAACAATAATTCACAAATGGAAATCGTGACATTTCCCTTTCAGTTTCATGTTGATTTCCCTCTTTCCCTTTCCTTGTCTGTTCCTCCATTTTTTAAAGCTCTAGATGACAAACCTAAAAAGCTGTCTGGAGGCTCATGGGGGGGGGCTGGGAGGGGGAATCTGTGTGAATCCTAACCCTAGGGATCCGAAGGCAGCATTCAACCTGACAAGGACACCTCCAGATACTGCTGAAAGCTCTATCCAACTGGACACTGGTTCGAAAGGAAGTCCGTGGACATAGGACAGGATGAGACTGAGGATTCTCAGAAATCACCCAGATCTACAGGCACGCTGGTGACCATGCTGCAGATGAAAGGACCACAGGAAAGGGCTCTGGCTGGAGCAGGCATGAAACACTCAAGAGTGAAAAGCCCGAAGGAGTCTCTACTGAATAGAGGGTGGGCGGGCAGGCTGGCCCGCGGAGTCCAGGAAAACCAAACCCCACTGCTGGGAATCCAAATTTGGCTTGTCACTTGCTCCCAGCTCATCTCTCTGGTCTCTTTCAGCAGTGGAACTTAATTCTAAGCCCACGCACTGGAACATCTCTGGGGAATGAGTAATCATTTCCACAGGTTACTCTGTTGCCTTACAATAATGTGAAAGAATTTCAAGTGAGGAGATCAATTTTGAGAGGAAATCAAAATTAGGCAACTTGAATAATCTTATTTTAAGGAGTGCAGGGGTAATTTGAGTAAAGGATATTATTTTGTGAATTTGAAACTACCTTTTGTTGTATTCCTCTATTGATTCAGCGTGCTGGAGACATAATTCTATTTCTAATATATCTATGTCCCCATGCCTAGATCAATTCTGCAGGCTTGAGTCATATGGAAAAGTACCATTTATTTATGCACACATTTATAATCTGCAGTTAGTATACCTAAAAAATAAGTCCAATAAATTCTACTTAGAAAATGAGACCACCAATAATAAACTACTGTACTTTTATCCAAATTCACTCCTCCTTCTCTTCTTCCTCCCCTTCTCGTCTTCCTCTTCTCCCTCCTCCCCCTTTTCTTCCTCCTTCCCCTCCTCTCCTTCCTCCTCCTCCTCCCCTTCCTCCTCTTCCTCTTTCTCCTCCTCTCCTTCCTCCTCCTTCTCCTCCCCTTCCTCCGCCTTCTCCTTCCCATCCTCCTCCTCTTCCTCCCCCTTCTTCTTCAGGACCACCTGAATGTGGACCACCTTCACCCTCTGTTCAGTCACCCACCGCCATGGACTCTAGCAACTGTATCTCTCTCCATCTTCCCCTTCCTCCCTTTCCCCACACAGAGCTGGAGCAGGCTTTTGACAACGTAAGAAAGTATGGTATTCCTTCACTTTACACCCACCTCCCTACACACTCACAAGGAGAATAAATTTAAGGATTAAAAGAAACTAAAGTGAACACCAACCAGATGTAATACCTGGCCCTGATTTAGATTCTCATATGAATTAAGATGAAAATTCTGCACACATTCAACTTTTCACACACCAACGTGGTATTTGATCATTAAGGGGTGAATCTTCAGTGTCAAGTGTGCTACCTGCTGAGTTTTTATGGGGGAGGGAGAGAGAGGCTTAAGGACAGCATGGGAGGGAGGGCTGGGCGGAGTTGTTAATTGTTGGAGATACCTGTGCCTACAAGGTCCCCGATGCTCTTACCCACACTTATGAGTTAACACCAACTGTCTCCTTAAAACCCAAACTGAACAGAAGAGCAAAGCCTTCTTTGACGCACCACTGCATCTTGGGTAAAATCCATCTACAGGCTTTCCTGTCCTTCTCTAGGCCTAGCCTGGCCTGGCCTTAGGCCTTCTCTCTGCTCTTCCATCAGCCTGCAGCGTGGCTCATGTAGGTGTCCTTTGGGCTGGATATTGTGCACCACTGAGGCCATGCCTCCAATGTCTCCTGAGAGTCTTTCCTGTGCCCATCACTCGACCCTGCTTACCTCTCATGACTGCGCTTCCCTCTTCTCTCCTGTCCCCTCCCTGCAGTGGGGAGTAGTCCTCTCCTCTCAGGTGGATTGGAGATTGAAATCACAGGGTATTGTTCGTGGTCTATGGAAGCTCCTGGAAAGTTAGAACCTGCTCTGACTTTTCAGTCCTTCACTGTGGCTAAGAACACAGCAGAGTGGGTCTCTGTATGTATGGGTGTGGGGTGTGGTAGGGGACAGGGAGAGCGGGAGCACCGAGGAAAGATTTTGAGATGAGTAAATAATTGTTAGAATTTCTGGTCACTACAAATTGCATTTCTGTATGGACAAATGTTCCCTTTTCCCTTGGCTCAAGAGTATACTGATGGGTCATAAAGACATGGTCCATTATTCTCTCTCTCTCTCTCTCTCTCTCTCTCTCTCTCTGAAAATTGCAACGGAAAACCTATAAGAAGACTAAAACATGCCATGCTTTCCAAGAGCTAGAACCTTTGAGAGTAGTGGGAGGGAAACAAGCCAAATCCAACACAACCTTCCTCTGTGTCTCTGTTCCTCCTCTTGTGTGCTGGAGGAGACCTCATGGCAATTTCAAATCCCCACCCTGGTAGCCCATCAACAGATGATTTGCCAGGGAATGCACCCTGAATAATAAAAAGAGAGATCTGTTTTCTTCCAATTTCAAAAGTGTTTCTCTGTTTTTCTTCCTTCTCAATTCTGGAATCCTTTGCTCCAGATGGGGTCCTTGGCCCCCTCCCATTTCGGAGTGTGTGTGTGTGTGTGTGTGTCTCACAATGCTGTATCAACTCACATGTTTTTCATGCTATTCACAATAGCACTAAAAATAAAACAGATGTGTTTCCACGATTTTAAGTCCCACCAGCCAAATCCATAGGACACATTCTGCCTAAGGGGGCAGAGCCACGGAAGTCAGGGGGTTAAACTCATTTTCAATTTGCCTACAGATGGGTGCTCCCAGTTTTTCCTTTATCCGAGAAGTCTACATCCATAGGACCGCAATAACAAATACTCAGGAAGCTGCATTCACTGTGAAATTTAACAAAGGGAATTAGCCACAGTACGTGAACAGTAACTTTAAATAGCAGAAGTTGCAGAGAACCGTGCCTGTGCCGATTAAAGAAACCTGGCGATTACAATATTAGAACCCTTTCCACACGAAGTTTCTAAACTGTGTTCAAAGGTTACTCAGGGTCCCACCCTTCCTTTTTCCCATCAAAATAGAGCAAAATAAAATAAAATAAAGTAAAAAGAGACAAATTGCTTTTCCAGATCAGTTTTACAAAGCTGCTCCCCAATGAAAGAATTCTTACATGCAAAGAGATTTCTAATTGCAAAAACAATTGCTTAAAATATATATTTTAAAAAATCTTAAAATACATTTTTACACACTATTTCACCATGCTGACCCTGGGTGGAGAGGAAGAGTGAGCAATCCCATTTTTTCAGCCTTCATTCTGGAGCAGTCGACTATAGTCTTTTCTCTTTAATATTTAATCTAACCTTTATTATTATTATTATTATTAATTTTAGAAATGAAAAGATTCAGTGTCTAATTCCTGCTCACCTCCAGGACAGCTTGTAAAGCATGGCTTTTATCATGGAAAGCCCACATAAAGGCCTTATTATTTGACCTTCTTTACGTGGTTTTAAATCAGCTAAGTTTTTATTTTGAAGCTTCGAAAAGCCTTCATTGGAAGCAAGAGCTTGCACTGAAGCTACCCCACAATGGAAGGACAGGGAAGGAGGGGAAGCAGGGACAGAAAAGCAGAGTTACTATCCTTCCACCACATCCAGGCTGCAGATGAGGGCGGGCAGAGAGAGCGCCTCGAATACCACACCTCCATACGGGCCACCTGGGGAAGGAAGATTCTTCTCATACTGTCTCACTGCCCTGCTTCTGCTCATCCATCACAGTTCTCATGCTGAACTAGACATTTTAAAAATATCTTTATTTATTTATTTACAGGTAGAGAGATATGTGATGGGGGAGAAAATGGGAGTGCCAGGGCCTCCAGCCACTAGAAACAAACTCCAGACACATGCACCACTTTGTGCATCTGGCTTTACGTGGGTACTGGGGAATCGAACCGGGCTTGTTAGGCTTTGCAGGCAAGGGCCTTAACTCCTGAGCCGTCTCTCCAGCCCCTTAGCTAGATATTTTAGGAAGGCTGAAAATCACCACGTTAAGTATCCTAGCATAAGTGGGATAAATATCAATTTGGAGCAGGGAATGTTTAAGAAATTAATCAAATAAAAGAATATATGGCCTCAATCTTTTGAAGGCCTGTCAAGTGGAAAGTGAAGTAGACATACTCTGGATGATTCTAGAAGTAAGAACCAGGACCAACAGGTGGGTGTTGTAGGAAGTTTCATAACAAAATGTCATAATTCAATATGAAAATGTTCTTACAACTAGTTATACGGTTTCCATGTGTATCAGGGAGTCATAGGTTACCGAAAGGGCTCCAGAGTCATGGATTGCTATGGATCCTTATGAGAGCGCCTGTGTGTGGGGGCCACACCAACGCTCAATGGCAGGTTACTGTCGGCTGAAACTCAGGCTCCTCCAACCAAGCTAAAAGAGTCATCGCTCATTTCCTTCAGTGGTGTAGACACTGGGGAGTTGCCCCTACCCGGCAAATACCCTCCTCTAACCCATGTACACGTGAGCATGCCTAATTAAACTGAGTGGGTCACACTCGCACACCAACACCACACCTGAGGATGCTCTAGTGGGGGAGAAAGATACATTCACTGGAAGGGGACGACGGAAGGTTTGGGGACACGGGAGACAAGCAGAAGGCTGGAGTTTGAATCCCCAGGATGCACATCCATGCCAAGTGTGGGTCATGGACCACCAGTAATTCCAGTGCCTGGGCAGTGGGAACAGGAGATCTCTGGGCAAAGCTGCCTGGCTAGGTGAGCTGAGTCCAGGAGCTCTGGCTCATGTGAGAGACCATCTCAGTAAGTAAAGTGGGGAGCGAGGGAGGAAGATGAATGAACTCAGTCTCTGGCCTCCCATGTGAGGTCACATGATGCACACGCATCACAGAGGCAATGGAGATGGACACGATCAATACATCAATCATACATTTATGCAAATGTTAAAAAATTAATTAATTTAAAAAATAGGAGATGACCCACTCCTCTCTTACAAGAGCTTGGCTTCCCCCCTTTTCTTAAGCTCTATAAATCTCTACAATAAAAGCCTTCTAAACTTCGAATGAAACAGCCACTGAGAAATGGCTGCCCGGCTGGGGCTGCACGTCACAGCCCCAAGGGCATACAGTTGGTGCCTAGTGACCAGCCCGAGGAAGTGAGCAGAAGCAATGGCTGTCACCATCTGTTTCCCCACTTTCTTCCTCCCTGTGTTTGGAGGCCGAGACCCACCCGGGGCCCCTGGTGGCAAGAGGAAGAGGAAGGCAGCTCAGGCCCTGAAGGCAGCCCACAGCCCAAGAGCACGCTCCCTGGTCAGATACAGAGGCCATCCTGAAACCAGCCTCCCCTGAGCACGGATGTGCCCTTTCCAGCAACGAGCTAACACGTCCATTAAAGTTCCTTCCAAATGGAAAGAGCCCGGCGATTCTCAGTCCGTATGGATTACTTCTGGGATTTATGGATTACATAGCAATTCTAGAGATTTTGGTTTCAGCATTGATTTTCTTCTGGACAAATGGTCCCAAATCCGTTTTGTTTCAGTCCTAATTAAGAGCCTTTGTTCTGTACATTTTAGCCAGATCCTCCCAAACAGTGAAAGGGAGTCCCAGCTCTCATGGCTTGGTTCCTAATTTCACTGGCCTCCTGAGCTGTTCGTAGGGAGCCTGGGCAGTGCTGGGGATACTCAGTCACAGACTATTCTGAGAGATTGGGGTCACAAGCCACAGAAAAGACTAAATGGGACTGAGATGGCGATTTTGCTAGTGGGTGAGGGCCTGGGCTCTTACCCAGAAAGCAGAAACGCTGCTTCGAATCCTGTCTCCTCAGACTCAAAGCCACAGCTTTCTTCTCTGCCTCCTCTTTGAACCACACCAAATTTACATGTAACTGCAAAGTCCAGAGGCCTGCTTAGGATCAAGACAGCACTGGCCAGGAAAGGCTGTAACCTTGGTTAAACATGCATTCCCCTACAGGACACTGAGTGAATGCAGTGGGTGTTATTTGGGTCATCTGTCCTTGTATAGCTGGACCTGAGGGGTTAATCCTTTGTCAGTAACCAGGTCCATCCAAGGCCAAGGTCAGTCTGGAAGTCAACAGGTTCCTTCCCCTTGCTGTGCTCTCCTAGGCTCTGGGAATGTCAGTGTTTGTGATCAAACCTTCACGGGCATCCAGATTCCCACAGAGGGCGGGAATGGGAGGACTGGACACTCAGCTTGCTCTTGTCTGGTGTGCCCAGACTATTCTGTACACACTACCAGCTATGGAGGGAGTCTAGCACCCTCAGTATCCCACACACATCTGTACCAAGTGCTCCCGAGGAGCCAAGAGTGCTCCCCGATATTATTACCAGAACCTCTGGCTCTCTTTGTGCCCCACAAATGAGCTGGGAAAATCTGCCTATGCCGTAATGAATGCCATCTGTCAAGGACACGGTGTGTTCATCTCCTGGGAGGGGTCTCTGTCATACTGGCAGGCAGAAGTGGGCCCCAGCCGGTCAATACTGTCAAGATGGTTTTGAGTTTACATTGAGCTTTTCTTTGACTGAAGAGATGGCTACAATGTATAATTAAGGCTCGGGGAATAATGTCAGCGCTCTTCCTTGGGGAAAAAGTGGGCAGGGCAGTAGAGAACTGAATTCCGTGACCTTCCTCCTGGGTCCTCTCCCAGGCCGGCGCTGTGGTAACCCTGGTCTAGATCTCTGTGCAGTGCTCACTGGGGATCAGCACAGCTTGAAGCCCTGGCCCCCAGGCTCGCTGCTGGTCCTCTCTCCCTGGGGCTCCGCAGCTTGTGATGGCCCAAGGCACCCCTGTGGCCTGGCACTCCCAATCCACAGCCACCTCTCTGAGAACAGTCCTGATGCCGGCAGCCCATCTCTGTGTCCTCAGTGTGGCAGCCCAGCACCGAGACTGAAGGTTCCAGAAAGAGCCAGGGCCCTCATCACACCTCTCTCCCTGCCACATCAAGAAGTTTCCAGGGAGGCTCCTGAGAAGCTGTGAAAGTAATTTACAGAGGTTCCCAGTGTCCTTCTCAGGTCTGCTGACCCTGAGAAGTGTGGACACCTATTCCCCTGGCTCCCCCTAGTGGCCCAGGGGACCCCAACCAGAATTTTGCCTAGGAACTCCACACATCCTTAATAAATAGCTTTCCTCCGGAGTCCCATCCAGAACTCACTGGGGCCACCCTGACATGTCCTAGTGTCTTCGATGTTCCCCTGGGGCCTGGGGACACAGAGCTCTCTTGTTCTGGGCCTTTGAGTCAAATTCCCTGCCAGGGACCTTATGAGGGAGGGGTCCTCTGTTTTGGAGGCTGTGTTGGGCATCTTATTTGTTTGGTTGGTTTTGGGTTTTTTTTTTTTTTCCAAAGTAGGGAGAGTGTCACCCACACTGTTCTTGGACTCTGTTCTTGGACTGGCTTTCAACTTGCAGCAATCCTTCTGCCTCAGACAGGGATTCTAGGTGAGTCACCACTGGAGTCTTGCCCTCATGGAACATCTGGATGCTGAAGGCACAGAAGATGACTTCTATAAAGCCAGGGCTGGGCAGGGGTCCTGAGACCCCTCCGCTTTCGCTCTTTGACGTATTGGCTTGAGGCTTACATGGTCATTGCCGAAACCATTTCAATGAATGTTCGATTCACATCATCTCAAATGTAAGAAGCGACTTTCCCACCGACGACACAAACCAAAGCCCACTTCTCCAGCACTGAACAAGGAGGTCTCCTGAACCCTTATTTTATTGAGAACTGGGGTATTTTTAATTTTACCCTTCCTCATGAATTCTATTTTCTTATCAAAAGAGGGATTTTTCCTATAAGATACACTTTAAGATATCAGCTAGGTAGGTTGATGAGAGCCTAGGAAGGGACAGCTTGGGGTGGATAAGTGTAGGAAGTCTTGCTCCAGGATGGGTTTAATAGTTGGCCTCACTTTTTACTGGATTGCTCTGTGGTCCCCATCCAGTCCCCAATTATCTGTCCCTTAGTGCCATCATCTGTGAGGATTGGTTGATCGGCTCATCTCCACCTAAACGTGAAACCCCCTAGAACTCTCCCAGAAGGCGGTTAATCCTTTGGGAATGAAAACATTGCCCAGTGTGTGCACCTCTGTGACATTTACTTCTTGCACATGAATGCCTCAAGCGTTTGCCAAAGACCACCTGAAGTTGCTTTGGAAAGTGGAGGAGAAGAGAGTGCAGTGTGCTGAGCCCCTTGAGCAGCGTCCCTCTAGTTTAAGGCTGATGCAACTCTTGGAAATCAGAGGCTTGGCACTCAGATGCCCTCACAGTGCAGTCATGGCCACGCTTTATTTGTAGAAGGCTGACCTCAGCTATCTTGGGAAGCTTTAAGTGGCCTGTATGCCATGCACTTCAGGCTCAAGCCCAGTTCCTGGAGGACAGGTGTTCACCCAAGAATGTTGGCACCTCTCTTGGAAACTTTGGTGGGGAGACCAGATCGTGGACGCATGCAAGAGTCCTGAAGGTCTCCTCACCCAGGAAGGCCTCACTGGGCAGTGGTCTCAAAACCACCAGTGAGGAAACTGGTTGTGTATTGTTAGGGAGAAAAGATGTACTTGGAGGGTCTGCATATCTTGCCAGAGTTCAATATGAAGCTGGAGGGTGGGAGGCACACTTCACAGACACACCACACTGTCCCTAACAATGGCAAACTGAAGTTTCCCTTCACCCATTTGACAGGAGCCATGGGGACCCAAAGGATCCCGGGGGACAGAGATAAAGTGTCAGCAGGGAACACTGATGAGGCCACCACCTTTCAGGGGTCTCTCAGCTCGGGGAACCAATGACTGTCACTTGCTTCCCTTTGCCTGTCCTGCCACCGCTCCCCCTGGTGTGAACATTTTCAAAGAGAGTAACTGGACAGAGAAGCCAGGTGGGAAGAAGTCGCTGCTAAATTTGCCTGAAGAGCAAAGACATCCTGTCGGAGTGACAGCAGGTTGGATGTAGCATTGTTGCTATTGGTCCACCAGATCACCTCATCTCCACCTTAAAAAGCAGCAGCCACAGAAAGAAAGCGGAAAGGCTCTGGACTCCCCTCGAAGATGCCAACAGGGATCCAGATATGCTTGAAACAAAGCCAGCTTGGAGCAGGGGAATGTTGTGACCTGCAGAATGCCAGGTAGTCCTCACCAGGGAAGACCTGGGTCATGGCAGAACTAATAGGAAGTCATCCTCTGTCCTCCACTAGAGTGGTTCTGGGCTGGAAGGAGGGAGCTGCCCTTGCTTCTTCCCCCAGAAGCCTCCCTACTGCCAGGAGGCACTGGAAGCCCTCTCTCTTACTTGTATTTGGGAGGCTGTAGTTTGTGCCATTGGCGTTGGCTTGGCACACCCTGGGGATGGGCACCCAAGAACCACGCCATTTCTCTTGTACGCCCAAATATGAACTGCCACAGCTGAAACATCTTATGAAAATAGAATTAAAATGTGTAACACACCAGAAATAAACAGAGAGCGAAAGCCAGGAAGCTCGGCTAACTGTGGCTTTGATGTTCCATGAGCCTGGTGCTTCTTCTCATGGCCTCACTGGACTCAGCCAGTGCTGTCCAGGGAGCTGGTATCCAGCTTTCCACCTCTTCTTCCCTTGTGAGGAAAGCTGTCATCCTTGACTCAGAGGAAAACCATCTCTGCTCCCTGGCCTGACCACAGCCCTGTACTGGCTGGAGTCCCTGGCCTCAGGCCTCCTCTGTGTCCTGGGGCAGCGGAAGGTGAGGCTGGCCAGGCCCAGCCAGGCTCTCCCAGGGTTCCTGTGCCGTTTGCCAGCCCCTCCCAGGACACTGCAGCAACAGCCTATTTTTAATCTCTGGGAAATGGAGGCTCAGCTTGACTTGTGTTACAAGCCTGTGGGGGAGTGTTTCCCCACGCGGGAGGGCTTGCAGGAGGCCAGCTGAGGATCCTCCAGCCAGGAGGTGGGCAGGGCTGGGCAGGACCCTCCTACTTCCTCACACACAGATTGTCCACTTAGAAAAAGTCCCAGTGCTGACCTCTGAGAGTCCAAGAGCATTCAGGCTGGAGACGAGCCCGGTGTCCTCCTTGAACATCCTGTGGGTGTCACAGACAGCAGGGGAGTGTCGCAGGCTGCCTGCTTCTGTAACTAATTAGGTGTCCACTTTAGTCAAGGCTTTAGGAGGTCCCTTGAATGATGGGCCTCAATCAAGCTCAGCTGCTGGGCGCAGGCGCGCCCTCTGGTGGTTGAAAGAGCTTTGCTTGACCTGCATTTGTCTTTTTGAATAAACTTAAAACTTTTTTTTTGTATTAAGTATTTCCACAAAGTTTTAAGTTTTCTTGAAACCCTGAAGTGTTAGTTCTTAGTTTGCAGGGGAGCAGGGAATCGGGAGAGAGGTGGGTGGTAGTTTTTATTATTGTGACCACCAGACTCATCAGAAGGCAACAAAACCCCAGTGAGCAGAACCTCCACCTTGCAATGACAGAATGTCGTGGCTTCTTGGCCTGTAGGACTCTGTCTCTCACCAGTATGTCAAAAAGAACCTAAATTTTTTAAAGAAAATTTTTTAAAATTTATTTATTTATTTATTTGCAAGGAGAGAGAGAGAGAGAGAGAGAGAGAGAGAGAGAGAGAGAGAGAGAGAGAGAATGGGTGCATCAGGGCCTCCAGCCGCTGCAAAGGAACTCCAGATGCATGTGCCACTTTGTGCGTCTGGCTTTATGTGGGTACTAGGGAACTGAACCCAGACGGTCAGGTTTTATAAGCAAGTGCCTTTAACCACTGAGTCATCTCCCCAGCCCTTGGTTTGTTTCTTGTTTGGAAAATGTCAACAACTTCTCTGGATGCAGCTTAAAGGCCTTATGTATGGTTCTACATTCTCTCGAGTTCTTCCCAAGTCTCCCCTCTTCTCCCATGGCTCCCTCTCCATCTGGTGAGAAGAACCTGTCTGTGGTGGCCTTTGGGGGGCTCTGGTTCTTCACTTCCTGGGCTGTTGCCAGTCAGGCTCTTTTGCGTCTTTCCTCTTGGAGAACAACTTCTATCTCCCCAAGGACCTTAGGTCCTGGGGTGGGCTCTCCCTCTGAGAGCATGGCAGGGCAGAGACAAGAGTGATGGTGAGTGTGTGAATATGGGCCTTTCACAAGTCCCCGCAGGAACAGCTGTATTCCTATGATTCCTGTCATCCGCTCAGAGGGATGGATGCTGAGGACTACATGGAGGCCGCCATCGGATAAGAGCTGGTGCCAGGATGTGCCTCTGTTCTGGAATGCCTCCTTCTCTCTGCATCCCACGGCCTTCAGAAAGATCCAGTGGGAGCAAACACCCTACTCAGAGCTGAGGGGTTTGAAGTTTTGCTTTTAAAGCATGATTTAGGGAGATATTTGTAAATACAAAGATTATTTTATTTTGAAGCATCATTTATTACTGAATATATAGGAATATGTGTGATGAATCTCTCTCTCTCTCTCTCTCTCTCTCTCTCTCTCTCTCTCTCTCTCTCTCTCGTGTGCTTTCATTGGTGTGGCAGATCATATGCTAACCAAAGCCAGTGGATGTCCCAGGTCAGGGAATTGGGGCAAAACCAGTGAACATGGCCTCCCTCCTTCCTTCCCCTGGTACTCCCACATACCACAGGCTGGCTTCCAACTTGCTATGGGGCTAAGGCTGGTGTTGAGATCCCCCTGCCTCAGTGCCCTTGGCGCTGGGATTACAGGTGTGAGCCACCCCCCCCCCAGCTCTATTGCCTCCTTTCTGGCTGCTTCTGCCCCCCCCATGGATCCCGGTTCTCTCCTTCCTTTCTGAGTTGGCACAGGTCTCCTTGTCACTTCTGTGCATCAAGCTCTGCTCACGTGCTGGGAACATGGTGAGGAGAAGGCAGGACAGGAACCTGCTCCCCTGAGCTCAAGGCTTAGAAAAGCAATGTCACAATCAGCTCCATTCTGCTGGGATGGACATCTACCCAGACACAGTTAATGGGAGGAAAGGGTTTGTTTCTGGCTTACAGATCCAGGGAAAGTTCCACCAATGGTGGAAGAAACTGCTTATTTCTCTACATCTAAGCAGAGAGAAACCTCAGCAGAAAGCAGACACCAACATCAGGCAGTAGAACCCTCAGATCTCGAGCTGCTCTCTCCACAGCTTTGGGCTGGAGTTCAGACTCATCCCCAAACACACCTTAGGGCTGGACTCCAGGGACTGTCTAGGGGGGCGGAGATAGGAAAGGTCAGACCCTTCTGACGTTTCTCACGGGTAGTAAAGCCGTGTGACCTAGATGTTTCCTACAGGCCCAAGGACAACCCCCACGTTTATTCGAGGAGAAAGCTATTCACTCTGGGGTTTTGTAACCCCTAAACTACCTAAGGAGGTGACATTTGGATTGAAAATTAAGATAGTACATTCTTAAGAAGAGGATGAAAGCAAGACAGGTGATGGGGCTGTAACAGAGGCCCTGGGAGTCTTGGGAAGTTGTATCATTTCTCCATAGACAGCGTCCAAGATGCAGGGCTGAGCAGACTTTATGTCTTGGGGGAATTTTAAGAGTGCATTGGATCGTGGGATGCATGCTCTAAGGAACTCACTCTGCTTTCCAGTAGGATGAAGGAAGGTCAATGGGAAGCCTTTTCCCCTGCAGAATGAGCAAGGCTAAATCAAACATAAGAATAATTGGGATATTCATTACCAAACAGGTGTGTGTATTCACGGGCTCACATTGACCCTGTTGATTTAAATACCATCATGAGGTGTGCCTGTTCTTGCATACCTGTACTATTGACTACATCTACATTATGGTTATTTTAAAAATATTGTTATTTATGAGAGAGAGAGAGAGAGAGAGAGAGAGAGAGAGAGAGAGAGAGAGAGAGAGAGAGAGAGAATGTAAGTATGGGCATGCCAGGGCCGCCACTACAAAGGAACTTCAGATGTACACACCGCTTTGTGCATCTGGCTTTATGTGGATACTGGGGAAGTTGAACTCAGGACATCCTACTTTGCAAGCAAGCACCTTGGACCATTGAGCCGTCTCTCCAATACCACTTCTTCTTAACACATGGAAACCCTTCCTTCTCTCTTGATGTCTTCTTAGGACTTTTTAGGACTGGGGTGTTTTCCTACCCACTGATAAAAAGCCCCCATGACTGATGAATTGAAAGTCACAATGGTTTATGTACCAGCATAAGAGGAATTGTCAAACAGAATTTATTGAAGAAAAAATAAACCCATCAAATTGTAAGGGTGACTACAATTTAGAGAGCAGAGGCGTCAGTGAGAAGCTATTTGGTATTTGCTCAGAAGTTGAAAGTAGAGTCTAAAATCATATGAACTCCCTAAGGCACCATTAATAGCCTGTTTCATGAGTTTGATTCTTACAAAGTGAAGCTGTTATGCTACAGAGTCTCCTAAAATTAAGGAGATGTGGATAAAACAATACCACATGTGATTTACACACGCTTCAGTTCTCCAGGAAGGTTTTAAGCCTTGAAGCTTTTGTGTTACTTTCTTGCTGGCGTTGGCGTCTGGAGAGAGGTTTGCAGACATTTCAACATGTGAAAGTGTGAGTGTTTCCCTAGGCCAGAAAATAAGCCAAGCGGTGGGATATTCTTGTTTTTCAGTGCCCAAGAATTCTTGGCTGGACTGTTTCTAGCTGCACTTATAATGTATAACATCAAAAACAGATGAGCTTGGGGGAGATGATCCCAGGAACCTGCTCACCTGTGTCTGGTCTGATGGTCCCTGCGCAGGGCGGAAAGCTACACCCTCAGCTTCTGCTCCTTTGCCTCCTCTCTCTCTCTCTCTCTCTCTCTCTCTCTCTCTCTCTCTCTCTCTCTCTCTCTCTCTCTCTCTCTCTCTCTCTCTCTCATTTTTCCTTTGAGGATTAGCCCTGCACTCTAGTTATTTCTCACTGCAGGCAACACTCTTAAATTTCCCACCATGGGAGAGTCTCCACTGTTAGAAGTATTCCTAATGCATCTGTGGGCTTCACTCTTCCAGAGTCTAAGAATACCAGCTCACATCATGGCTCCCTGATGATGCACATGTTCATTTTACCTGAGGAAAGAAATGAACAACTTCTAAACAGCCCTTATCTGAGTTGAGACCATGCTTTACGCTGACTCCTCACCCTTGGCCTCATTCTGCTCTGCTGGTCAGAACTTCTTTTGGTATTTGTATTAGTGACTTTCACAAAATCTTGGACAGAAGCAGCCTGATGGGCGAAAGGTTTTTGAGGGCACAGTCCATCGTGACTGGCGGGAGCATGACGTTGCTGGTCCCATCATGCCTCATGTCAGGAAGCAGAGGCATTCTGCATAGTTTTTAGTGTGGGGCCATAGTGCATAGAATGGGTCCTTTATCCGTTAAAGCTCTCTGGAAACACCCTTGTGGACACATTCAGAGGTGCATCTCCTTGGTGACCCCAATCCAGTTGACAGTGAGGATGACCATGACAGCGTCTAGTTCAAAATGGGCAGAATGAGATGGGGGGAGAGGCCTGGGGGCACAGTAGAGTAAGGAGGCTCCCAGGGAGGAAAGACGAACAGGGACGAGGGTGTGAGAGGAAGGAGAGGAGGAGGCTGCAGAGGGACTTTAGTCGTAGCTCTCCAATTGGAATGGAAGGGACATTCATCTCAGCCCTCCTGTTTTGTTTAGAGCTTTGCTACCAAGAGATGCTGTATTCATCTGGTGTGTGTTGCTGTAATAGAATGCCACAGGCTGGGTGACATATACAGAAAACACATTTCTCACACCTCTAGAGGCGCTGGCTTCCCCTCACGATGTTATCCCATAGCAGAAAGTGGAAGGGCAGGATAGCCTTGTGCCAGAGTGAAAGAAAGAACAAACCCACTGCGGTGGAATGCCCCTCGGCCTGGGCAGCCGCAAGAGGCTATGTCAAGGGCTCTGATCTAGTCACTTTATAAAGGCTCCGGCTCTCAACCCTCTTGCCCCGTGGACATGCTCCCAGCATGTGGACCTCAGAAGACATGTTCAAGTCTAGGCGGTGGTACTTAGCAGGCACGAAGCCACAGGGAGCCATTTCCTCATCCTTGGCCTCTCTGCTTAGCCGAGCGCCGGGCGGAGCAGGGAGCTGTGTGCACAGAAGCAAGTGCGAAGTGCACAGACATTCCACGTGCCATCTCATCACGCAGAGGGCTTGCAGTCGAACTGTGAGGAGCAGTCAGCCAAGATACCGACAGCATCTCGGCACCTCTAGACACCAGGAGATTTGCTGAGGACAAAATATTTACAAATCCAAGGCTCATTTGACCTGCCTGCAGAAGAGCCTCATGACCCACGTAAGAGACACGTTGTGAGCACATGGTTATGACAGGACACGATGGCGTTAGAACTAAAGAGGAGACAATGCATTCATACCAGCACCTTGTCAACCCCTGGCAGGCACAGGACTTCCTGGTGTGTCATTGAAAAGTATCAGATTTGTGGTGCTCTTTTTTAAAAATTCACACACCTTCAAGGATTGACTTTCTATTCTACTTTATGGTAACCTTCAGTTTGAACTGAAGGAACATTTGGTGAGCGCTATAGGCGAAGCAACCCTGACCCAGCTGCCTGCCAGCAAGTAGGGAGGGGTTTTATCCCCACCCTGTCATCCCCACATTTGCACAGGAGAGAAAGGAGAAAACGGATAACATGTTCGGGTAAAGCGGGTCAATGAGAGGCTGATTCGCACAGTGTAGACCTGGTGGGGGTGGAGGGAAGCTGCACGCTGCGGTGTGACCCCGCTGGAGGACCTCCCTTGGACCCTCAGAATGTCAAGAGCAGAAACGGAAAGCCAAAACAATTCCAGAATGGGTTGTTTCTTCAGTGTTTAATAACTGCTAATAGAACCATCACTGCTTAAGCGTAGACACTGCCTGTGGTTTGGACCCTTGATGCAAATATCCGAGGTCTTCTTAAGGGTCCTCCATGATGGGCGCCGCCCTCATTTTCCACACTTGGAACCAGACTTTCTGATTGAGACCGTTCACTTGACTAGTGGCTTTCGAGGCTGGAACTCGAACCAAGATACTTTTCTTTCTAGAGCTTCTTGGATTCCACAGTGCACCCCAAGTGTAGTGGGGAGCAGGAATGGAGCTGTACGATCCCGCCTCCAAAGGGGCTCCATCCTTACTCCCCAGCAGGTGTTGCCTTGGCGCTGAAACAGGTCCATAGTTCTGCTTTACAGGCGTTGCCACTAGCAGGTTTGAGCATGCTCACGAATGAAGAGATAGACTTGTTAAGAACGGAAGAAAAAAAATAATTAGTTTGTTGATGTAAATTGGTCCTCAGCTGGAGATCCAGGCAAATAATCACACAGTTTTACTTGTTGACAGTTGAATTTCCTTAAATCAATTATTCTCATAATTTTTCTGCAGAAGCAGTTTACGGATACTATTGGCTGGTGAGAGCACCTGCTAATTGCCTCTGTCGTCTTTCTAACAGTACTAGTTTGGCTTTCTTTTAAAATATCATACAATTTTTGAAAGAGCCACATTAAGTGACCTCCAGTTGAAGAGAAATCTGCCTCCATGGGCCCGTCTTCTTAATTGAAAAGTGCTTTTTTTAATGCAATAAAAGAATCATTGCTTTCTATTTATTTAGGCTTACATAAACTGGATAAAGATGAGGTACCACAAATGGAAGGTAAACGTGAAGTCTGCTAATCTCAAGAGGGAGGGAGCTCAAGCTGTGTGTGTGCATGTGTGTGTGGGGGGGAAGCATGTGTGTTCTCACCCTATCCTGCCTGCAGGGTCACTAAACGAAGAGGCTGGGGGCACCTGACGGGTCTTTCTAGCTCCATGGCAGCACCCCAGAGTCATGAAAGTCTCTGGTCTACAGAAGAAGAGGACTTGATCAATCCCCCAGGGAACCTGCATGCCAATGAACATCACGATTTGGCCATTTATGTTTTCTTCTTTCTTTATTTTTGCTTGTGTGTTGATATGATATTTCTGTGTCTGCATGTGTGTAGTGTGCATGGATGGGCACCGGATGTCTTCCTCGATGATTCTCTGCTTTATTCTCAGAGACAGGGTCTCTCTCTGAACCTAGCTGACCACTGAGCCTCAGTGGTTTTCCTGTCGTCATCTCCCCAGTGCTGGGATTACAAATTACACCTTTTACTTGAGTTCTGGGAATCAGAACTCAGGTCCTCATGCTTGCATGGTAAACACTTTACCCACTCCCAGCCTCCAGCCTCCATTTAAGATTTTTCCTTCCTTCTTGTCTTCCTTCCTTCCTTCCTTCCTTCCTTCCTTCTTTCTTTCTTTCTCTTTTTTCTTTCTCTTTCTGTCTTTGTTCCTTCCTTCCTTTTCTTTCTTTCCTTCCCTTTCTTTCTTTTCCTTCCTTCCTTCCTTTCTTTCTTTCTTTTCCTTCCTTCCTTTCTTTCCTTCCTTCCTTCCTTCCTTCCTTCTTTCTTTCTTTCTTTCTTTCTTTCTTTCTTTCTTTCTTTCTTTCTTTCTCTCTCTCTCTTTCTTTCTTTCTTTCTTTCTTCCTTTCTTTCTTTCTTTCTTTTCCTTCCTTCCTTTCTTTCTTTTCCTTCCTTCCTTTCTTTCTTTCCTTCCTTCCTTTCTTTCTTTCTTTCTTTCTTTCTTTCTTTCTTTCTTTCTTTCTTTCTTTCTTTCTTTCTTTCTTTCTTTCTTCTTTCTTTCTGATGTGGGGTCTCACTCTAGCCTAGGCTGACCTGGAACTCTCTATGTAGTTTCAGAGTGGCCTCAAACTCACAGTGATCCTCCTAGCTCTGCCTCTCAAGTGCTGGGATTAAAAACATGCACCACCATGTCCAGCTAAATTCTCTTGATTTGGATTTTAAATGCTTCTTTTTTTATGCCTCGAAGGCCTGGGAACTGATGGTCCACCTCTCCCTCCCAGATCATCGGTGGCTGTGTGAATGGAGGACATGGCTCTTCGTTGGCCTTGCTTGGTCTGCTTTATTCCTATTTGGTTTGGTTTAAGCTGGAGAAGTTTCTGGAACAGCATTGCATCTGCTGCACCTACTTTCTACTGAGTGGACTCCTGTGACCACAGAGAAATGGGATTCGACAGTGTTTTGTTTTCCCCCTCAAGTTGCACAGTTATCTGACTGTGCGTTGAGCACCTTTGAATCTTCCTAGGTAGAAGGGTGGGCTAGGCTGGTATACCGTGGTCACCAGCTCATCTGCCCAGAGCCTTGTATGATTTCATCCAGGGACGAGTGCACCTTGAACCCTCCTCCATTCTCTTTCCTCTTGGTGCTCAGCCCATCCCCCCAGGCCCCATGAATTCTCATAACAAGCGGAGTTAACAGGAGATAATTTATTTAATGAGTTGTTACTGGCAAGCATTGTCTATGATGCTGAAAGACTGCAATGCAGGAAATTATTTATTTGATTTATGAAAAGTGTGATTACTGTGATTTAATCATGCTGGCAGAGTACCTATGTATTGTCTTTAAATATAAGCAAATAAATACCCAAATTACCCGATGTTGCAGTCAGCTTTCTAGTTGCTGCGCAAAAAGAACCCAAGCAAAAACGGCTTGTGGAGGAATGGGTTTATTTGGCTTACGGACTCGAGGGGAGACTCCATCCTGGCAGGGAAAACGATGGCATGAGCAGAGGGCTGGACATTGCCTCTGCCACAGCACTAGAAATAGCGGCAGGAAGGTGTGCCAAACACCATAAGCCAAATAAACCCATTTCTCCATAAGCTGCTTTTGTTTGGCTTTTTTCTGTGCAGCAACTAGGAAGCTGACCGCAACAAGTCATTTCTGAGCGACTCTGGTCTTCCCAAGGATCGTTCCCTTCCTCCTTTGTGACTCTGAAACAAACTGGTAGCAGGTGTTCCCACTGAGAATAACCCTTGTTTTGTTAGACTGTATTTTGACCTGAGAGTAAATTGGGGATAAATAGGAGCCATCACCAAATTTGGTAAAAAGGGTAATTAAAATTGAGACTTACTAAGAGCTTCCAGGTCACCACAGTTGACCTTTGGTCCCAGAGAAGATAAAGGGTCATGGTGGTCCAAGCCTCTTGCTATGGTGGTGTCTGAGGAGCTTTGTTGGGACCAGTCTGCCTTTCTCTGTCCCTCAGTAGGTTTGGTTTCTCCTCCTTTCTGAGGAGACTCACGTTTGGTTAACGGAATGAGCTGAATGTGTGAATTCTTTCTTTTGAACTCTGTAATTTTCACATTTTAAGGCGTGTGTTTCAGGTTCAAATAGAGACATTTTCCAAGGAGGAAAATGTCTGCTCTAAGCTTTGTTATGTGGAATCTAATGAAGGGCTTGCAACATTAGTGTAAAACAACAGTTTCTCTTGCAAAAAGAGCTTCCAACACTTTTACAGCCCATGAGTCGTTTTAGGCTCCTCCTGTAATCCATCTCCTTCTTCTTAGACTTAGCAGTCATTTAAAATAGCTATGTATCCTCAATCCCATATTTTGCCTTTATTAAATATGCTTTTATCAACAACATATAGTATGTTTTCTCTGTTTAAATATTTGTATAGCTTCACAGATTATGAGTAAAGTTTTAGCACTCTGAAAATGAGTCTACTTGCTTTCAACTATCATAAATTGTTATGTTGTTAATTTGTTAATTGTGTTTGCAGAATACAGATATGGCTATTTTTTCAAAGGTTATAATCTATAAAAATCTATAAATTTCAAAAGACACTTAAAGTGCCTTCAGATACGTGCTGTCCAATATGGTAGAAATTGACCACAGGTAGCTAAGCTACCACATGCTTGAATACAGGCTACTTCAGGTTGAGATGTTCTAGATGTATAAGTGCACACTGATTTCAGAAACAATGTAAGTAAGGTAAAAATTCATCAATCATTTTCATATGTGCACCAAAATGATAGCATTTTCATTTACTTTAAAAAAATCTAAAAAACTTAGTTATAAAAAGTTTTAATTACATCTTTGTTTCACATTGTATCTCTCTTGGAAGGGACTATCCTTTTACTCTTTTAAATACTTTATTTATTTGAGAGGGTGTGAGAAAGACAGACAGAGGAGAGAGAAAGAGAGAGTGAGAGAGAGAGGAGAGGGGGAGAAGAATGGGTATGCCAGGGCCTCCAGACACTGTAAATGAACTCCGGATGCATGTGCCACCTCGTGCATCTGGCTTTACATGGACACTGGGGAATCAAATGCAGGTCCTTCTGTTTTGCAGGCAAGTGCCTTAACCACTGATCAATCTCTCCAGCCCTGTCTTTCTACTTTTTAATTAATAAGATACATGTACATCATATATTGGATCGTAATCCCTCCCATTGCTTTCTGTCCCCTCCCCCATTCCTTGTAATGAGATTTTTGGAGTACAGTAGGGGCAGGGGGCAGTTCCCTCTGACCTGTGACCCTAAACTTTTAGATCCTTTTCGATTATATCACAGAATTGAGGAAATGGACTCCTAGAGAGGCAAATTATTAATTTTGAGGTTTATTTGGGGGAAATTGGTATCCAGGAAAAGGCAGGAGCGGGCATAGGCTCATGTGGAAATTTAACTTGGCACACATACACACCACTAGAAGTGGGGCATGAAGGTGGATGTGGAAGGCAGGGCCCCAGAGAACATTCCAAAAGATTGAAGCTTCTCAGACCAGACACCAGAGCAGCACCAACCTACGGGCTTAGACATACTTAGAGAGCGATTTGATGAGCACAATAGATTGAAAGGAATTCTCTTCATAGACCGCTTCCTCAGCATCCCAGTGCCCTGACCCTGTCTGCCCTCTAAGGCCCGTGTGACCACCTACTCAGCTAGCTGCCACTATGCCTTGCACTCCAGCAACGCATGACACGGATGGTTTTCTGCTGGCTGGAGGGTCTCCAGCGCTCTACTCAGAAAATGAGTCACCGCTGATTGCAGGCATGACTGGGACACATCACCCTCGTGGGGATGTCACCCTGGACACATTTGTATTAGGTTTGTCATTAGTAATAGTTCACATTCATTAAAAGTGAGCATGCTCAGGGAATTCATGGGGTTTAATTCCAACCATATTTCAACTAACAATTATTAAGATGTGGGGTTTTAATATGAGCAGGACAGGCCTTTCCTGGGGCCTGAGTTGGTGCTGCTGCAATATCTATGTACAACACATTGGAAATTAGTCACATAGTGCTGTTCATTAATTAGGATCTTTAGGGGATTCTCATAAAGAGACGGCTCCCTGCATTTAATTTTTCCGAGTCTGGGTAGTATCTCGGGGGAAACAACTGAACTTTATGTACAGCAATACTCTTCAATATTGTGTTCATTCAGTCTTTATTCTAAGAAATGTTTAGTTTTCACTAAGTAATAGGCTCTTGTCAATGCAAAAGACACAGTTCTCATATCAAAGGTGACAAGAGATAGTTTAATCTGGAGCCAACTATGAATAACCATGGTCGGGGAACACAGACTTAGGTTACCCCAATTCCATGCTCCAACATGTTAATAATTTCAGGAAGGTTTTATAGCTACGGAACAAAAGAAAGTCATCAATCAAGGCACGTCTCCAATACATTGGCTGACTGTGACAGGTTAGGGGGACCGGGACCCAAAGGTAACCAGGAGGGTCCTTGGATTTGGGCTTGCAGGCAGGCTCCACTTATCTCTTGCCTTACCTGACCCCTCCCTCCCCTTGAGTGGGAGGTGTCTCTTACTAGAGCTCAAATCCAGTCCTGAAACTGATGGGTCAAAGACAGGCAACCAGCTGTCTCTCTGGCTCACCTGGACCAGAAGATATAGTTACCTGAAGAAGGAAGGGCTCGGCCCTTTCCCTCATGGCTGGCCAGCAGAGAGACATGTAAATCTCCAGGCCTAGGTAAGGCACCAGGGCTGTGGTGAGGGGCTGGGGCTTCTTCTTTTCCCACATGGACCTTTGGTTCCCAGGATGGGAGCCCTCTTATATTTCTCCTTCTCTCTTGGCTGGTCAGTGCAGATCCCCTGGGTTCAGAGCCATGTGAGGAGCACCTCCCCATGTGCTCTCTCCTCACCTGTGACGAGAGATCTCTGTAGCTTCTCCTCTCCTCCTCTTAAATAAAGTCTTCCACTAGGGCTGGAGAGATGGCTCAGTGGTTAAGGCATTTGCCTCCAGTGCCTAAGGCCCCAGGTTCAATTCCCAAGTACCCACATAAGCCAGACCCACAAGGTGGTGGCCCTAGTGTGCTTGCTCACTCTCTCTCTCTCTCTGCTTGAAAATGAGTAAATAAAATATTTTTTAAAAAGTCTTCCACTAAACCTTATCATCTGGTGGTCTATAATTTTAATTCTTTAAATTTCTATGATAAAAATCCAGGTACACTCAAGTTTTAAGGCATTGGGCACTGCAAGTAGATAGGCAGGTGGGTCACAGAAAAGTGCTGAAATCCCTATCCTAAGCTCCAGAAGCTATCTGATGACATTCTTAGCCCTTGGGTTGGTGGAAGCTGGGGTCTACACACATTACAAGAAGTTTGCACCTCATCCACTGATAGTCTTGTGGACGTTAGGTCAGACACAGAGGTGGGCAGTACTGGCTACTGAGGGGCTTTAGCCCAAGGTCATTTGGCTCTGAACTTGCACATTCTATCTCTCTGTGATCACAGGAGTTTATCCAGTTCATTCAGCCTGGCTGGAAGTAGGAGCCGCAGATGCTTCGCTTTTCTGGGAACTTTAGTTCACACTCTTTAGCCGTTGTACATTTTTCAAATTAGCTACATTTTAGCTAATGCATATTGTAAGTCCTAATGTCTCAATTTATTTAGCACTCATTGATCCTGGGGCTTTCCATTTGAAGTTTTTTGTTTTGTTTTGCTCATCTAACTATCTCTTAGGAATTTTGTTCAGGATTATGTGTGTTTATGTCCTGAAAGCTATAGCTTTTGCAAAATGAATTACAAAACTTAAAATAATGCTGGTTTAATAAATGCAAATACTAGTTATATGCGAAAAAGAAAATTAAGAATGGGCAGTCTAATAACACCACTCATGCTCTCCATGTTTTTGCTAGCTTCTAGCGTCACAGAAACCTTTAGAAACAGGATGGCCCCATGTAAACTAATATGCTTTGCTAAAATGGATTTGCAATGGTTACATTCCTATGTAAAACTAATATTTTTCTTTATGGTACAGTTCATTACAAGAGTGCAGGCATTTTAAAGTAAACAAATAAGAGTAGGATTATGACCTCAGTTTTGACTCAGATGAGGGTTCGTAATAAACCAAAGTTTCCTTTGGGAAATGGAAGAACCAGATGACATAGAAATCTACCTGTTTCTCAGTGAGCCAAGACCTGAGAGGTTCCCACCTAGAAACTAGCCAGCACTTTAGAACCAATGTCCCGTAGGGCATCTGCCCATTATAGGACCAGGAATATTTCTAACAGTGTAGGCTGCATTGGTGAAACTGGAAAATAAAAGACAATGGAATTAGCAGAGCCTTTTACAACTTCTGTGAGACTGAAAAGCAGACATGGTGAAACCAGAATCCCAAGATGACAGAGTGAGCCCTACGCCTTCAATCAAAACCAAACTTATCAGGAACTACGAACATGAGCTGATCATCTCTAAACCTTAAACAGAGTTCTCCATGGACTTGGAGTCCTCGGAGAATAAGGGTGAGCAGCCAAGATCTCCTAGCGTTCGGATTATGAGGTGGTCCTGGAAGGCTGTGTTCCAGATGACCAGGGATGGGGAATTCTGCAACTCTCACTTCCTGGTTAAAATGATCTGAATAGCCCTACTGCATGTGGTTGTGGGGATGGGTGCAAGTCATTTGGAGGAAAACACGGCTGTGTCCTGCTGCAATACTTTGTACCCTCATAGTACTAAATGTGACTAGTCACATGCAAAGAGGTGAAGCTAAGCTATTAAAAGCAGAGTGAAAAGGACAACAAAAACCTCTGCACAGTGGCCCAGGTTTTACAACGAGACACAAGGATCTTGTAATAATTATGTTTAGTTTATTTAATAATCTAGAGAAAACAACAAAGACAATGTGTAATTATGTGTGTGTTTTTGCTATAAAATTCCAACCTAATAATGAAAAAAAATGGAACTCATCTATGTGAAAAATTACTTGAAATTAGATTGCCATTAGATGGATTTAATGCATATTTGACCAATAGAAGATAAGACTAGTAAATTTAAAGACACTCCACAAAAATATATATAATATGAAAAATAAAAATAAAAATTTAACAATTTAGACATGACTTTAAAAGACATATGATACGTTTGAAAAGTTCTAACATACATATAACTGGAGTATCAGAAATAGAGGAAATAAAGAAGTAATAATTAAATTTATAAAGTCATAAATTGAAGAAGTTTTTCATGCACCCCTAATTAAAAATGAGATGTGATGGTTAAGTTTTGTTGTCAACTTGACCTGTTAGCAATTCACAGTAGTTTTGAATGTTCTGTAGCAGATTTCCTCCTAATTGAAGAGAAAGGAGGCTCTGAAGATTCAGGGAGTCATGTTAGCTAGAAACAAACATCCCTTCCTGGGAGGGCAGTGCAGGAAGAAAATTCCAGAGACTCAGGAAGCCAACAAGTCTGTGGAAGGGTTGCAAAACCCACCCTAAGGCTATATAAAGGGGGAGGAAATCTCTCTCTTTCCCTGCCTGTTTGCTGGTGTGTTGTTGTGTTGGTAATGGCCTCTCTCCCTCCCTCCCTCTCTGTCACTCTCTCTCTCTCTCTCTCTTGACCTGTGAAAGGGGGCCAGCCTCTTTCACCATTCTTTCACCATTATGGAATTTTCCCAGGATCTGTAGCTTCAATGAATCCCTTCCTCACATAACTGCCTGATTGGGAGGTTCATCCCAGTGGTGTGTGGCTGGTATGACTTGAGATGATATGAGAGAGATCGAGTTAATATGTAGCTGTAAGCTCATGAAAGAGGCATTCCCTTCAAAGAACTGAAAATAGATGACTAACATTTTGGTCAAAATGATGGAGGGATAAGAACATGTAAAAGCAATTTTAAAAATGCTGAATGACAGCAACTATCAACATATTCTATTTCTACAAAATTTAAAGTGAAATGCTTTCTTTAAAAGCAAATCTGAGGGCTGGAGAAGTGGTTCAGTAGTTAAGGCACCAGCCTGCAAAGCCTAACGACCCAGATTCTATTCCCCAGTACCCATATAAAGCCAGATGGACAAAGTGGCACATGCATCTAGAGTTTGTTTGCAATGGCTGGAGGTCCTGGTGTGCCCATTCTCTCTCTCTCTCTCTCTCTCTCTCTCTCTCTCTCTCTCTCTCTCTCTAAAACAAAGCCTCAAAATGATTAAATATTGAAAGAACCAGGAGATACAGCAAGACAAAGCCACAAAGTAATGAAAACTGACAAAGAGAAATGAGGATTGGGAAGACTGACTCAGCAAAAACCAAAAGCAACTCCTGAAAATCCACATAAAATTTAAAAAGTCCCCCCAAAGAAGATGGATTTTGTTTGCTTTACAGATATTACTCTTTTAAAAATATTTTTTACTTATTTGCAAGGGGAGAAAGAGAGAGAGAGAGAGAGAGAGAGAGAGAGAGAGAGAGAGAGAATATGAATGGACATACCAGATCTCCTGCCACTGCAAAAGAACTCCAGACACATGTGCCACTTGGTGTATCTGGCTTTCTGTGGGTATAGGGGAATCGAACCTGGGCAGTCAGGCTTTGCAAACAAGCTCCTTTAACCACTGTACCATCTTTCCAGCTCCCAGATATTATTTTTATCAAAATTGGCCAACTTCTGGGTCACATAGCCCACTTCAAATTATAGAAATAATTCAGAATGTATTTTTGAGTACCATTAGAAATAAGCTAAAAATCAGTACTATAAAGATAATAAATTACTTAATTATTCAGATTAATAATTTGTAAAATAATTCATGGGTACAATGGAAAGATTAAACTATTTTAGAAGAATTGTGAGACATATGAAAAGAGATAGGGTCCTATTAATTTATATCTAAGGGAATATTTATATTCTTAACAAATATGTTCAAGAAAAGGGGAAAAAGCTATTTATACTATCAATAATCATCTTAAGTTTCCTTAATTCTGTCAAATTTTGTCAACAAAGCACAAAGAATAAACTAAGATGAGTAAGAATTCAAATAGAGTGCCAGGTAGGATGATATAAATACAGCACAGAAAATGGACAAACCACAGTTGGTTCTTCAATTATTTTAATAGAAGCTTACCAATAGCTTTGCTCTTTCTGAAGTTAATATGAACATTACTAATGTTAGGAGTAAAAAGATATGCTATAAAGAGATGTCAGATTTAAAAGGCCAATACAATATAGAAGACAAAATTATAGATAGCCATCTTGAATATGTCCATGAAATAAATTCCTATGGTAATATAACATCAAGGCCCAAGCAAGAACTGATTATAAAAATAATTCTGTAGGTTAGAATTACACTGAACAGGTAATTCAAAAACTCCTATAGAGGACAGGGGAGATGGCTTAGCAGGTAAGAAGCTTTTCAGGTAGCACAAGGGCCTGAGACTGTGTGAGATTGATCCTCAGATCCCATGTTAAAAACCTGTGCCTGGTCCTCTAGGGGCCAAATACCAGGGAATCACTGAGCTGTGCCTGACCACACAGCCTTATTTGAGATATCAGAGAATCACTGAGGACGTACACACACACACACACACACACACACACACACACACACACACACACACTGCATATACACACCGCCTCTTTCTCCCCTACAAAGCTACCACTAGGCCCAACTGTATTCACAACTGTCCTGTAGGTCCCAGACACTGAAATATGCCATTAAGTGAAAATTAAAATAACATATGTGGCAAAGGTCAGTTATTAGAATTAATAAGTGAACTTGGGATTTCTGAGTATAATATCAGTACACAGAAGTCAATTCTATGAATATACCTCTAATACCGGAAAAGTTTTAAATGATGCTATTTAAAATACCATCCATCTCACAATTAAGTGACTAAATTCACATCTAATGAAAGGTTAAGTGCATTGGAATTACTTGTAGAAACAGAACCTATGTAAATGCAGGGTTAGGCCATGTGGTATCCTGCTAAAGGGGTATGGAGGATATAGGGTTTTGCTGAGTCTGGCAGGCTTCTGGGACTGTCTCCTTCTGATAAGGAAGTTGAGGCAAAGTCTGAGGACCCCAATAAATCTCAGTAATCCTGGACATTCTAGCCCCCAGGCAGGCCACAGCTGTGCCCTGAGATAAGCAAGCAATTCAAGGCCTAAACTTAGCCCAGCTGCAATAAAAAACCTAAAAAATAAGGTTGCGTTTTCTTTGCTGACATTACCATTCTATACGTCTGTATACATGTATAGAGTCACGTAGACCCCTCAATTTATCTATGCAAAATAGGTATCCAAAGGCCCCTACCAATCAAACTCATGAGATGCCCACAGATCCTGCCCCTACCAATCCCCTTGCTTCCTATGTTCTTACCTTTGCCCTTTTCTCTATATAAACAACTTCTCTTTATACAATAAATGAGAACTGCCCACTGCCGCGTTTCCCGAGAGTGCTCATCTCTCGTTGGCTCACAGCTATTCCAAGCCTCTGCTCACCCAGCTCCATGGATGAACAGGGAGTTGATGCATGCTGCAACTTCCCCACTAACCCACGGACCCACAAGGCCACACTGACTTTCAGTTCTGTAGACATTAAAGGTTCGGGCTTTTTCTAATGAAAAGCACGCATCTGGCAGGAAAGTCTGGCCCCTGTGTTCTAGAAGGTCTCCTACAGTTGACCTGTAAGCAGGGTTGGTATCGCTCTAGGAAAGTGACCCCACCCCTCCTGAAATGTCGGGACAGGATTCAAGGTTGCATGTCATGGAATACACAACAGAACCAAAGACCTCAACATAAGACCTGAAACTCTGAAAATCCTTAAAGGAAAAATGGGGGAACTCTCTACAAGATAGGAATAGGGAAAAACTTCCTGAACAAACCTCTGATAGCCCAGGAAGTGCAAAAAATCACTTAACCAATGGGATCTCATCAAGCTAAAAAGCTTCTGTACAGACAAACATACCATACTGAAAGACAATAGACCACCATCAAACTGGGAGTTAATCTTTGCCAGCTACAATATGGATAGAGGCCTAATATCTAGAATGTACAAAGAACTCAAAATATTAAATGAAAAAGTATCAAACAGCCCTCTCACAAAATGGGGAACTGACCTCAACAGGGAATTCACAGAGAAAGAAATACAAATGGCCAACTCCCATTTGAAAAAAAATGTTCAATGTCATTAATCATCAGAGAAATGCAAATCAAAACAATGAGATTCCATCTAACTCCAGTCAGAATGGCAGTCATTAAAAAATCTACCAACAATAGATGCTGGCAAGGATGTGGGGAAAAAGGGACCCTCATTCACTGCTGGTGGGAATGCAAACTTGTACATCCACTATGGAAAGCAGTGTGGAGGCTCTTGAACAGGATGGCTATAGATCTACTGGAGGATCCAGCTATCCCTCTACTGGGCATCTACCCCCAAGTTTCCTCACCGAAGTACAGAGACATTTGCTCAACCTTGTTTATAGCAGCTCAATTCATAATAGCGAGGAATTGGAATCAACCCAAATGCTCATCCCTGGACGAATGGATATCAAAGTTGTGGTACACACACACTATGGAATTCTACGCAGCTGAAAGGAAAAATGACATATGAAATTTAAAGAAAAATAGACGTACTTGGAGCAGATCATTCTTAGCGACCACATACATGAGCACATACATGGAGTCCCGAAGGCCACTACCACAATGGGGTCTTCACTTAGCCCACCAATGCTATAGTTTTATATAAATTATATCTTTATTATCCATATGTACATACACTGAATGAGCAAATAATGTTTGGTGTCCCCAGTTCCCTGATTTCTCTCTTCCCTGTCCCCAGTCAGCTGGGTATCCTCCTCTGTGGGCACTATCTTAACATAACAGTATGAAAGAATGCTACAAAGATATTTCGACTAACATTTATAGTAATAAAAAGCAACCTTTGGGAAATCTCAGATTGGGTTATATGCTCTTTTCAGTAATTATTGTTTCTTGGTGCTAAAAAGAAACTGAGGCAGCTCTGGGTCTGACGGAGAAAGGGCTGAGGGCAAGACAGAACAGGCAGTCACTGTGAGCCTGATGGTCAAAAAGCTTCCAGATGCAAAAAATGGAAACAATTATTTTGTAACCATTGATCTCTGTCAAAGCTATCCCGGGCATCAGGCGTGGTGGTGCACATCTTTAATCCCAGCACTCGGGAGGCAGAGGTAGGAGGATTGCCGTGAGTTCAAGGCCACCCTGAGACTACAGAGTGAATTCCAGGTCAGCCTGGACTAGAGTAAGACTCTACCTAAAAACTAAAAAAAAGAATTCTTGGGCTCTTTCTTTCTTTCTTTCTTTCTTTCTTTCTTTCTTTCTTTCTTTCTTTCTTTCTTTCTTTCTTTCTTTCTTTCTTTCTTCCTTCCTTCCTTCCTTCCTTCCTTCCTTCCTTCCTTCCTTTCTTTTTTTTCTCAGAATAATTTACTGAGAACAGGACATTATTAAACCCATAAAAAGCTTTTGTGTTTGCTCACAGTTGTGGTACAGTATTCACCTTACTGCTTGTTTATTTTTTATTTTTTAACCCTTTTTATTGTCCATAATGAGTTACAATATTTAATGGGCAAACAATGAGTTGTTATCCCAAGTTCCCCAATGCCCCCCTTCCCCATCCCCAATCAGTTGGATATCCTCCTCTGTGGGCAGTCTGGATCAGTCCTTGGGGCTGGGGACCATGGATAGCCTAGGAGTCAACCTGGGCTATTTCTTGTCCTTATACAAAATAGAAAGGAAAGCTATTGTCGAAAATGGAAAATATCATCAAATGGATACTATGGTATGTTAGTGTTCCAGTCAACCCACACATCGTATTTTTGTCTAAATTCCAACTCATGATCTGTCATTATGTGGTAGGTAAGAAGAGAATTCTTCTATGTGCTACTTTGTTATGTAATAATAATAGCATTAATACCAATATCAATGGCAGGTTTCTGAGGGCTCACCCTATAGGGGGTGAGAGTTATACACACATTACAGGATTCTTCTAGACACCCGGTCAGGTAAATAACAGCATTATGTTCATTTCATAGTTAGAAACCTCAAGTGCTGAGATTTCCATGATCAGTGGCAGGGCTAGTAAATGGTTTTGTTACAGATCAGAAGCTGGGAGTCTAGCTCTGATCACTAACTGCGCAGATCGGATGAGTTTTGATACCTCCTGTATCTGAAGAGTTCAGTGACAGAACAGGCTATGAGTTTTGATATGTGGCTGATTCAGAGGCAAACTGCAAATGTCTCCATTACAGGAAGAAGCAGCCACGGCCCCGTGATACTCAAGCTTCATGGGAGGCTTCAGATAAGAAAAGCAATTTTATTTAAGTCAAAGCTATTTTCTGACAGTATATCTGAAAGTATATTGAAGAGCTATAAATCCAACGGCTCCTATTGGAGATTGGCATTTAAGGACTTTTTTAAAAAAAAGCTTTTGAATTAAACTGTTATGTCTCAGAAATGATGACAGAGTCAAATTAGAGCAATTAAGAAGTGATGTGTTTTGGATAGACAGACCCAAGTTGGGGTTATGTCAAAGGGGATCAAAGTTTGCTTTCTGGTGACTTAGGAAGGTATAGGCATCTGTCATATAGAGCAAAGAGTCATTGACTTGTGACTCCCCAAGACAACAGGCGAAAAACTTCACATCATCAATGAGAAAAACTTGGAAAATCATTACTATTAAAATCATACCACCGGACAGTGATAATGTCGGAATAAATGAGATTTGCCTTAAGTGTTTTGTGCAATTCCCAGCTCTGGCAGAGAGAGTGTTTGTAAGGTCCATCCAGGACTCAAAGCAGTGGTGGCTGCAGACCCAGCTGTTTCCAGGAAGCCACAAGAACTGAGGGCAGGGAGGATGACCTGAGGTGGGTGGGCTGAGGCCCTGGGAGAGTACACTTCCTATAATTGCTTCTCACTCCATGGGAGGAAGCAACATAGTCTTATGTCTCCCATTGTACAAAAATTAGTTAATTAAACTTATTTTAAAGCCTCAAATTGCTTTCATTTGTAAACGTTTTGAGAATAACATTAGATTTTCTTTCAATTGTCCCAATGTTTCTATCCTTAATTATTTCTCAGCCACTTCAAATTTATCTTCATTTCCCAGTTTATTCTAACACAATATACTGTAATATTTTAAATAAATGTTTTGTATATCAATACACATCTTATAAGGTATGCTAGCATATAATAACATTGGATATAAATAAAAATGGAAAATAAATCAAGGTAAATTTTAATGCAATGAATATATTTCTTCATTTTGAAATGTAAAATGTCTCCACAAATGCTTAAAAATCCATTTATATCTATACCAATAGTCATAATTAAAAATTATTTCGCACATTGACATTCACTTGGAAACCTTTTAACTGTGACCTTGAATAGTGTGGAATTCTCCACACTGCCCTGGACTGGGTTGTGCTTAATTGGTAAGTTCTTCAAAGGTCAATTAGGAAAATGACAATGAAACATTTATGTCCCAAATACACATTCCAAGAATAACTTTAAAACAATGTATACTCAAACCTAATTTAATTACAATATTTCACTATGACAGTTGTTAAAGATCATGGGTAATTTTATTTAATCATAAGCTGAATACTATTTCTAAGAGCCCACAAATCATTGAAAAAAGATATACTCACTGCAAGGGCATATGTTATTATGAAATTAATATATTAAGGAAAAAATGACATAATCTAAAGTTTGACATTAAAATACCAGATTTCATAAAAACTATTAATGTGAACAATATTGCTGACCTATATTTCATGCATATTTAGCATAATTTTTATCCCAAAACAAAATTAGTCCAGGATTACATTATATTTAATTGATCAGAGTCCAAGCATTATAAACTAATGAAAGATTTTAGAACATCTTAAATTTGCTTTATTGAAATTGCACTCCGAGAATCCATTTAAGTCAGCTCAACCTTTTCTGGCATGCACAATATTTTATTTTCTTTAGATTTTTCCACTGTAATGTATTTTAATTTCAAATGGTGTGCTGTTTGGCACTTGCTTATGAAAAATGAGATTCCATCCTGTTCTGTTGAAGTTTTACAAAATGTCACACGATAATATCCTCATAAATTCCATGTCAAACAGTAATATTTTGATTTTCCCCCTGCATTATGACTTGAAAACAGCTTTCAGATTTAGTGGGTGCCTCACTTGGAATCTGCCTTTCCATGCTATGTGCTTGTTTTTCTATTTCTGGTGGAAATTTCTGTTTTAAATGGTTTACAGTGTTATTTGGAGACCAACAGCTAATGTAATTCTTGCCATGCCTTTGGGAATACCCAGGGAAGCAGGAAAAGCACTGAGGCACAGTTAGTCAGCCTGTGCACCGGGAGGATGTTCCTGGGTCACAAGGCCAATGCCATTCCATTCCACTGGAGCCTGTCACCCAGGGTGCACTTGTCCCATGCACTCAGAGCAGATCTGGGAGAATGTCACTCTCCAGGATGCATCCCTCCAAGACACAGTGGCCCAAGCCAGCAAGCTAAATGCCTGGGTTCTGAGAACAGTTAAGTAGCTATTTTAGATGAATAATTTTTATAATACTCTCAATATAGATGTCAATATTATTTCCATTTTTTGTAGATAAAACTGAATTTTTGGGCCAAAGAGATGGCTTAACGGTTAAGACGTTTGCCTGCACTGCAGAAGAACCCGAGTTCAATTCCCCAGTGCCCATGTAAAGCCAGATGCACAAGAGGGTGCATGTGTCTGGAGGCCCTTCCTCTCTCTCTCTCTCTCTCTCTCTCTCTCATAAATAAATAAAGTATTAAAAAACTGAATTTTCAAGCTCTTAGAAATTGGTGGTCAGAAACTAGACTTCAAAAATGCATGTCAAATTAATGGACCCCCTGCATCTGGTGACTCTCTGACCTCACAGTGCTCAGGAGGGCAGTTTCCCTGTCACTCTGCACCATTACAACTCCTATTTCTGAAGCAGCTGGACAGACTGCGGGGTGGATACGGAAGAATTTTACCTGGCCGTTAAACCCCGTGTGTTTAGTCTGCTGGAGGACAGAGCACCAGGGAGATGGGAGTGAAACAGCAGAAAGACAGCATTTTAACAGGCAGTCAGCCAAGGACAAGAAGAACAAGACGATGCCACCTTACCTGCCCAGATAGGACTACAACCTGTGTTTGGTCCAGCCTCATCCAAGATGGCTACAAGCAATTCCTCAGCAATAGGGCTTTCTGCTTCTTCCTCAGCCTAGCACACCTGGGCGGCCCATCCTGAGTCAGCCTTTCAGCCCATAAACAACCAGGTCTCTTTCTTACACACCTGAGCTTCGTGGCAAGGCTCATCCTAATTGGATGTTGGGCCCGAATAAATGGGCCTGGCATGTGTGTAAATCTCTCTTAGCTGTTTGTTCTTCTGGTCTCTGCTTTGGTAAGATCTCACCTTCCCAGCCTGGCTGGGAGTGGGGAAGGGGGATTCTTATTAGCCTGGGTGTTTTCCTGCTTGCTTCCTACAGGTATTTTGTTTTCAGGTGTTCGCATGTTTTGTCTTCCATGTGTGTATGTGCCTTCTCCAGAGGCTCTCTCTGCAGCAACCAACCCCCCTGCCCCCCGAGATCTCTCTATCTCTATCTCCCCTCTCCCTTTCCAGATGGGCAAGGAAGGGAATTCTCTTCTGGCTTGAGTCTTTCAGCTAACCTCCCGGATCATAATTCTCTCTCAAATAAAACTCATAATTCATAATTTACCCATCTCAGAGTCCATTTTCTTCCAATTCTTTGCTAAATTGGATAAGGATCCAAAAGTTGGGGTTCACAGCCTGGGATCTCTGGTATCTTTATGGAATCCCTCCTGGACCCCACAATCCTGCGTCAAAATTACCATAGTCCCATGTGCAGAGTGTGTCCCTGAGTTGAAAGGGACATGAGCATTGTGGTGACCTTCTCAAGGCTGGGATAAAGCACCCAACTGGAAACAGCTTATAGGAGCAAAGGTTTATTTTGGCTTACAGTCCTGGGGGCGGGGGGGGGGGAAACTCCATGATGGCAGGGGAAAGATGGTAAAACAGAGGCTGAATGAGCATCCCCTCTGCCACGGCAGGTGGAAACAGCAGCGGGAGAGTGAGCCCCCAACTCACACTCACAATCTAGGGCTAAGAAACCATCAAGGCTCACCCGCAGCAACACATTTCCCCAGCGAGGCTCAACCTCCCCAGTTCCCATAAGTAGTGAACCAAGCATTCAAAGCACACGAGTTTATGGGGGGTGTGATGGTTAAGTTTATTTGTCAACTTGACCAATGTAATAATCCATAATAATCTCGTTCGGGTCTCTGAGCTTGCCTGCAGGAAGGATTGACAAAATCCTTTTGGGATTTTGGAGAAGACTTGTGATGGTTAAGTTTGTCAACTTGATCTAATCCACAGTAATCTTAGGCGGGTCTGAGTTTGCCTGCAGAAAGGACTGACAAAATCCTTTTGGGATTTTGGAGAATGGAGGAGTTCCCTTCTCCAGAGTGATCCCTTTCCCCCAGTGGATGGGCCTTCCAGAAGGAGACTTAAATATAAGGAAGCTTAAGGGGAAGGAGATCCTCTTCCTTCCTCCCCCGGCTGCTGGTGCTCGTTCGTGACTTGCACTGGCATCCTGCTCTCCTACCCTTCCTGGGCATTGGAACCCAGTTTCCTCAGCCTCACATCGTGGACTGTCAGCCGCCGCTCCCCAGGGAGCCATCAGGCCTTCTGGGCTGGTTTGGGACGACTGAGGCCTCCAGCCACGTGGACCGAACAGCTACTGGTTCCTTCAGCTGTGGGCCTACAGACTGCTATTGTTGGACTGTCATAAGCTACCCTAGTAAATTCCCTTTTATTATACTCCATTCTATCAACTCTGTTTCCTCTAGAGAACCCTGACTAATACAGGGGGCATATGATTCAAACCACCACAAAAAGGTAAATCAATGTGAATTATAATGCAAATAAAACTTGAGTTTGGGAAATCTGGTGGATGTCAGAGGAGAACTTGTAAAGCTCTCTCCCAGTTTAGGAAGAATGAAGAGGGGGTTCAAAGGCATTCCCAAGAATTCAGAGCAACTAAAAAAAGCAACGATTGCATAAATAATTGGAAGAAACATTTCAGAGAAGAAAAGCATGCATGAGAAATGGAGGCTGGGATGGAAGAGAAAGCCGTGCTTCCCGTCCCCCATCCAAGAACGGGTTGTGATTCACAGGGATGAAGAAAAGCTTTACAGACACTCCAAAGAATGCCATGGAGCTCCTTCCACATGGTATGACAAAGGTGAGGGTCACCTTCCTCACCACATGATGAGAGCCCAAGGTCACCACAGAGGCTGCAGTGAACATTCATGAAATAGTGTATTTTTACCTCCTCGAGAGAAAGCTCTCCCTCAGATAGGCACGGGGCTGGAAATATTCAATAAATATTCCATTCCTCCGAATCTGTGGAAGATAAGCTCAGGTAACCAAGCGAAAAATAGCAAAATTGAAAACACAAAAATGGGGAAGTCGCTGCATAAAAAGAGAGGCTGGCTTCCGTCCCGAAGCCTCAGCGTGTGAGTAGTGGGAGACAGCGCCCTGATGAACCAGGAGCCACAGGAGAGCAGGGCGACAGTGTGGATAGACTCGGGGCGAATCACGTCCTATGAAGTTCCATGGGTTCCATTAAGTATGACCATAACCAAGCTGCAAACACTGACCGTGTGGTTCGGCTGCCATTGTCACTCCGTTGTCCATTTCCTAAAGGGCACAAGAACACCTCACTTAGGAAGCATCCTGTACACAGAGTGCACACATCAGAGAATTCCTGTCAATCAAGTGTGCCTGTGGCATGAAGCTGCTGGTAGGCTGCATTCAGGGGTCTCTTTTCCCTCCGGATCAGGCTCTGCCCATCTGTCTATCAAGGATTGCCCCTTCCTCTCCTTACCTCCACCAGTGTGGGTTCTTTGTCTTCATGTATTGCTTTGGAGTTAGTCATATATAGTATGTGTCCATCTGTGGCTCCTTTTGTAGTTCGATGGTTTTTTAAAAATTATTCCTCACATAGTGGGTAATAAGAGTTTATACCATGGTTTATCTGACCTTTTAAAAATATATATTTTTCTTTATTTACTTGTAAGGAGAGAGAGAGAGGAGAGAGAGAAGAGAGAGAGAAAGAGAGAGAGAGAGAGAGAGAGAGAGAGAGAGAGAGAGAGAGAGAGAGAGAGAATGGGCATGCCAAGGTCTCTAGCTGCTACAATAGAACTCCAGATACATTCGACACTTTGTGCATCTGGCCTTAAGTGGGCACTGGGGAACGGAACCTGGGTTGTTAGGCTTTGCAGGCAAGTGCCATAACTGCTGAACCATGTCTCCAGCCCCTTATCTGACCTCTGCAAGGCCGTTACAGGGCAGCCGTGGGTGTTACTGTGAGCACCCCTACTCCAGGACTCTCAGTGAATGGACTAGACAGGGAACTGCTGGGCAATGGGGAAGATGTGTAGTTAGCTCACAAGAAACATCTAGATGTTACATTATGACATTAGCATTCCAGTTATGTCACTTCCTGGCCAACACTGGTATTTTCACCTTTTTAAATTTTGGTCTTTCTGCAGTGGTATCCCATTATAACTTCATTTTGCATTTCAGTGCTGACTGATGAAGTTGAGTTTCTTTTCATTTGCTTATTGGATATTTGAATATTCACTTTTAAAAAGTATTTGCTCAACTCATATACCTGTTTTATTATGTTGCCTGTATGTCTTTTCTTGACTTATAGGAGTTCTTTATGTATTATGCATATCCATCTCTTGCCAAATATAAGTTTTACGAATCTCTAGTCCCTCTCTGTGCCTTGTCTTTTAAAAAAACTATTCAAATGGTGTCTTTTGATCAGCCAAATCTTCTTAATTTATTTTTTGCATTTTAACTGAGAACAGTTTTATTTATTTTTAAGTATCTTTATTATGAATAAGTATATTTATTGTATGACAAATCTTGTGAAGATGTCCCTGTTTCCCTCCTCTCTGTCCCCTATCCACTGGGGTCCTTCCTCAGTGGGCATACTGGGTCTGTCCATAGGTTAGGGGGTATGAACTGCACCAGAGGGAGCCAGTTTTTCTCTTTTCTTCTCCCCCCTTGTGCATTGTTGCTGAGGGGGGCTGATATCTCTGGATATTCTCCCCCACCATGGCTCTTACATTCTATCTGCCCCCTCTTCTGCTCAGGTCCCTGAGTCATAGTGGGTGAGTTTTCGGCCTGCTTTATTGTTGAGTTCTTAAGTATCTCTGGATCTTTGCCCTGGGTTGTGTTGGGTATTGTTGGTGTCTGTCTCCATTGACCTTTCATGGGTTATCAGACTTGCTGTGGTGATTGGTCTCCTGTTTGTCTCCTCCCTTTCTCATGAGTTTCATTTGGGCCCTGTGTGAAGGCCAGGGGTGGTTGTCTCCTGCCAGGATGTCAGCTATCCAATGTCTTGTTAACAAGGACAGAGATTCCTTTATTCTTAATTTTAATATAGGAAAATTCATTAATTTTTCTTCTCTTGTTAATACTTATTTATGTGCCTCTTATGGGATCTTTTCCTCTTCCAAGGTCACAAAAGCCTTATTCTAAAAGCTCTACTGTTTACCTTTTGCCATGAGATCTGAAATCTATCACAAATTGATTTCTTAGTACATCTGTTCAAATATACTTCGCTTTCCGGGAGGATAGCCCATTGACCCAGTATTCTGTTGAAGAGGCCAACCTTTCCTTCCTGTATCACATAGAGCCTGGTTTTTAATCAGACACTTGTATGAGGGCTCTTTCTAGGTTTTTCTGTTCCATTAGTCTCTGTCAACCTTTCTTGGTGAAAGCCCCATTTCTCTTGGTTTTTCTCCTGTTCATCACACAAATATGAGCTTGTGAAGAGCAAGGAACATTCTGCAGTTGAGAGGGAGTAACAATGAATTTGTGGTTTGTGGGAGGTAATTTGTCTATTCTAAGCAACTGCAGACATTTTAAGCACTGAAGGATGGTGCCAATTTTAACTTTCATGAACCTGGTTACAGTGACATGTCCATCGGGGTGTGATGCGGGGGACTATCCTGGGGAGACGATGGGTATCGGTGTGAGAAGGGTCTGTGACTGGTCCTTCCGTGGCATCAGCGTCGTCCCGTGGTCTCAGGCAGCTCCACGCTGCTGTTTCCCTCTGGCGAATGGAGGGGAAGGACCGGAGGACGGACACAGGCAATGGCTGAATTGTGTCAAAGATGCCTCCCCGTTGATTCCAGAGAACGGAGATTTGTGTGCACCGCAGCAGAGGGCAGTACGATGCAGAGGCTGACCTCCTCTGTGGTTCATCTCTATGATTCCAAGAGTCCTTGCATTATTTTTCCTGTTAAAAAGATTTCATTACTTTATTTGGGCTGGGTGTGGTGGCGCATGCCTTTAGTCCCTGCACTCGGGAGGCAGAGGCAGGAGGATCACCGTGAGTTCATGCTGCTGTGGAGGGGCTATGACATACCACCCTTTGCATCATGTAGCTTTTAAAACAATAGTTTATAAATTAATTTGTGATTATTTAAAAAAGCCATAGGATTCTTTCTCTGCTATGAACCTGTCGTTTAGAGTACATTAGAGATTTTATATTTAATTAGATATCATGTGACAAGAACAATAACAGTTCTGTGAAATAGGAAGGACACACCGTGCACTGTTTGGAATGTGAAAATGTTCAATAGAAACAAGCATCATGTCAATGGGCCCCGCTCTCTCTCTGCTCTTCCTCTCCCTGTCTCTGTCTGGCTGTAGCCCGCATCTGTCTCTGTAGGTTTGTCTCCCCGTTCCCCTCACTGCTCGGATGTCTATATTCACCTAAACAAATGCTCAGACCAGTGTGCTGGGTTTTCTTCATGTGTGTGGTCTGGCTCAGGGACAGTGGGGCCCAGGAAAGAGGGAGCCTTTTAGGCCTGGTTTCTCAGGACAGAGCAACACAATGGGAGCTGGCTTCTTTTCGAATAGCCTGGACAGATTGCTGGTGACTAGGAGGCTTTGTGGGGCACAGGGCGCAGTGCCCAGCAGAGAGGAGAGAGTGGGGAGGCAGAAGAACTTTGAAGTATGGCTTTGTCTCCAGTGCTGGTCTGCACCCAGTGCTTTTGTTGTGAAATGCAGTTTCCTAAGAGCTCTCTCATTCCTTCCCAGCACTCGGGAAAGGGGATTCCACAGCCCATATTTCCAGCCAGCCCGCTTGGGGCCCATGGGCTGTCCAGGCAGTTACCCCCCAGGGCTCCAGAAGGGTTCCCAGCTTCTAACAGGAAGGGTCAGTAAAGACCTGTAACAAACCAGAGATGATCAGACTGGTTGAAGGAGTCCAAATGCGTCACCATATTTCACTTTATTTTTAGGGAATGTACCGGTGACATTTCACAGCGGTGACATTTGTGCCTGTGTGAAGTTAACCTTATTTTATAGCACTTTTCACACTGACTCCCTTCCTTAAGTTTGGTGTCAGCTGCTTCCTCCCAAGGTCACCATGCCACCTGCATATCATGGGAACCCACTGGGAACATCCCATCAGGCTCCTGTCTTGGAGGCTGCTCAGCCAGGCATACATTCCCACACTTGGTTGACAAGGAAGGTGCCCATTTCCCCAGCAGTGGGACAGCTTCGGTGGAGAAGGGAGGCCTGATGCCCTGTGGGAATTGCAGGAGGTCCCAGGAATGGGGACAAAGGACCTGTGCACCCGTCTCTTACAGGGCACAAGGCTGCCTCAGCCAAGTTGCCCACCACAGTGTGCAGTGACTACCAAATCCTCTCCCATCATAATAGGGATGTTTGTCTTTGGGAAACACTTTTGAGTTCTATGGTTGGGGTTTCCAGGGCATGAGAATTGCCAGTTCTGGAAAAAGAATTCAGAAAGAAAAAAGAAAAGAAAAACACATGCAAACACACACAAAACAGGCCTTTTCTTTGCTGGCAGTAAGAAGCTGAGCGCCCCAGCCTAGGGCTGGCTTGGTTTATGCTGAGATTGTCTTTGATCCAACCCAGGGAACAAAAGCTGATTATCTCACCTTTAAATAGAGGGATTTTAGCAGAAGCACTGAAGGGTTAGGGGGCGGAGAAGAGGGAAGATGCCAGGATGCCTCCCACCCCGAGGTCCCAGGGCTCCTTGCCACCAAAGAGGCATGAGAAAGACACAGCCACAGAGGTGGCCTCGGCAAACACTGAATTCATTCTTTGTAGCTACTTGTCGTTACAGCAAAAAAGGGTGTTAGGAGGCAGCTGTGTTCATCCATTTGCCAGCAGGACTCAGCCTCGCAGCTCAGTTTGAATGCATGGATCGTGTCTCTCAGACACTTGGGTTTGTGCTAGGCCACTGTTCTCAGCTCCTTCACAACCCCATTCTCCACGACTTCTGAGCAGCTCCAACTCAGAGGCCGCTGTGCTCCAAAGACAGAGTGGCCCTCTGGAGGCAGCAGGGCCTGTGACCACAGGTCAGCCCCTGCAGACCTGCCGGGACTGTGACAGAAGTCACAGTCTGTCCTCACTTTAGTACTAAAAACCTTTAAAGACAACTTTCTTTGGTGATATTGGAAAGTCACACCTTGCGCTTCATGATGGCATGGAGATTTCAGGGAAGTAGAGATAGTGCACCTACTTCTCAGGAATTCTTGGATAATAGCCTTGTGGAAGCCAAGGCTTTTTTCTCAAGAGTCCACCCCTAAATTGCTCCCTCTTAAACACAGGAGTAACGTCTTTCAAGTCTGGTCACTTGGTGAAGTGATTTCAATAGAGACAAGAAGAAGTATTCCCAAGCATCTCCTCAGGTCCAGTGGAGCCTGGGTCGGGAGAGACATAGTCGCCATGGTGAGCGCTGCTCTTCAGGTGGAAGGCAGTGCCAGTGACTAGGGAAGTATAATAGTTGGAATGGGATGGGCATTTTCTTTTCTTTTCTTTTCTTTTCTTTTCTTTTCTTTTCTTTTCTTTTCTTTTCTTTTCTTTTCTTTTCTTTTCTTTCTGTCTGTCTGTCTGTCTTTCTTCTTTCTTTCTTCCTTCCTTCCTTCCTTTCTTCTTTCTTTCTTTCTTCTTTCTTTTTTCTTCCTTCCTTTCTTCCTCCCTTTCTTTCTTTCTTTCTTTCTTTCTTTCTTCTTCCTTCCTTCCTTCCTTTCTTTTTTCTTCCTTTCTTTCTTCTTTCTTTTTTTGCATTTTCTTGATTCATTATGTACCTTTAAACATTTTATGATGCTTTGTTTATTTTACAGACAAGACATTTAATTCAAATTACAGCTTGAATGAGGTTTTCTCAGTTCTCATCTCATTGTGGAGCAATTTCATTAACCAAAGTCCTGTATCTAATGTAGATGAATGACCTATTCCTTCATAGCAGGATGGAAAAGATGAGGTTGGTTCTGTCACCCCAAAATCTCTTTGTGTCAAAGTTGTTTTTTGATCTTATATATTTCTTATGGCTGGACATATTTGGAAAAAATGGCCTGAAAAATTAATACGTGTGTGCATTTCTCTGAGTAATAAAATTGATAAACTGTCCCTGTTCAGCCCTAAGCCACAATTTAATATTTCACTGTTGATTACTGACATTACATATGCAGTGAATCCTGTACTTGTGTCACACAGGGTAGAAATGGTATTTCTCGCTCTGACTGGAACTCTTACAAACCTGACTTGCATTAGATCTCAAATTGGGCTGATGGTAACTCCCCACCCCTTGTTTCCTTGCTATTTGGTAGTGGGTTTTCAAGCAGAAATCAAATCAGCAATGAAGGGGAAACCTTTATTTTTCATTCATTTGAATGGAAATTATATCCATCCATTTCTTCTTTTAGCCACAGACCCTCCTTTGGCAGCACTTTGGAAGTGCAGAGCGTGTCTTCCCCAATCAAGGTCCCACGTGGTCCTTGAAGGCTTCCCACAAGAACAGAACTCAAGTTATCAGTTCCTTCTGGTCCTCTGTGCTCCAAGGTCATGGTCTTCTACTTTCTAACAATATTGTGTAATAGCAGAGAAAGCTGAAAGGGCAATCGTTCTTAAAATGACAGATTGAATTTTTAATATGAGTGGATTAAAATGGCTTTTATTTAAAACAAACTTTAAAATTCTAATTCAATTAATATTTTAATATGAATATTAATAGAGTTTGAGAGCCACATTTTTTTCTACATGTATCTTCCTTATAGAATAAAAGGCTCTTATGGCTTAGATGTCAGGTGATAGGCTTTGGGCCAGGATGGGCTCAAAAGGGATGTGTGGCCTCATCAGAGGTCTGATGGTTTCAACATTGTATGGCATTCTGGGAAGTGGTCAAAACTAGATGGCCCATTTGGAGGAAGTAGACTATTGAGGGCATGGCCTGAAAGGGTATATCACATTTCAGGTCCCCCCTTTTTCTCTGGTGCCATGAGTGCATTTCTGGAGATCTGGACTTAGGTATTCATGCTTACAGAGCAAACACTTGATCCATTGCGCCATCTCTCCAGTGCCTACAGGAGTTTTGATGAGCATGATCAGGGGTGTAAGAGAAGGGAGCCATCACCTGGATGAACCCAAATCTGCCATTGGCTGACTGCAGCTATGTAGGCTGCTAGCTAGCTGGGTTCTTGACAGCTGGAGAGAGAACCAGACACAGAGATGAATCTAGAAGGCACACCATGGAGGTTGATATTTAAAGTCATGAGACAGGGAGGGCTCACCAGCGAAATGAGTGTGAGCAGTGACCCCAGAAACTGAAGACCAAAGCTCTTGTGTTTTAGTTTAAGGAATTAAGAATGAATTAACAAAGTCCAAGGAAGAGTCATCAAAGGGTAAGGGAGGCTTTGGGAAGTAGTGTTCTAATAGCCAAGTGATGACATTTCCAGGAATACTTGTGCCCCTGTGTTGTATATCTCAGAATTAAAATATTCCATCAGAGAGAGAGAGAGAGAGAGAGAGAGAGAGAGAGAGAGAGAGAGAATGAGAATTATAAAGTCAATAAAACTCACAGCGCTCAGGAAACTCCTGACCCTTTCAAGATCCACAAGTCCCTTTCCCGAGGTTATAAATGTAGGCGACCATTGCTGGGGAGAGGAGACTCCCCCAGAAGCTAAGCTGTCTGAAGGGAGGTTGTTGTGTCTTCACCCATCTGAAGGTAGGCGTTTTGGTGATGAGCCCATGCTCCTGAAAGTGACCTTAAGAAACTCACTGGTCCAACAAGCTTGGGTGGAAGCATCTCTGATCTTCTGTTGCGACCTTATCTGGAGTGAATAGATATTGTCCATGTATTTCAAAGAAAAGTCATGTGGCACTTTGGCAAGATCATTTTTGTGTTATGGTAAGGGCTACCTTGGTGTGGGGGTTATGGCCAGAGGTAGATAGATCTTGTGGGCACTCTGAAGGAGATATAGAGCAATGACTAGATATGTCAAAGTCAAGAGAGGTTTCTATAGCATATTATATAATCTTTGGAAGAATGCAGTGAAATGGACTAAAAGTCCTTGTTCAGATGAGAGGGGCTGAGAGCTAGTACATGTGTGGAGGTGTTGCCCTTTAAGAGGGAAGGTGGTAGTCATTGAGGGGATAGGAGAGGGGGCGGAGCAAACATGGATAGAAACTGGAACAGCATCCTGCATTTTCTTTGCATATATTAACTGCTTCCATTATCAACAGCTTCTCAGAAAGATAAGCAACATTGTTTTTTCTTATTTCTTTTTTATAATATTTTTATTTATTCATTTTCAAGCAAAGAGATGAGAGAGAGAGAGAGAGAGAGAGAGAGAGAGAGAGAGAGAGAGAGAGAGAGAGCACCAGGGTCACCACCTTGTAGGTCTGGCTTATGTGGGTCCTGGGGAATTGAACCCAGGGCCTTAGGCACTGGAGGCAAGTGCCTTAACCGCTGAGCCATCTCTCCAGCCCTGTTTTTTCTTATTTCTCAAATAAGGAATGACCCTCATGATGGTTAAATGAATTGACCAAGACTCTCCACCTAGCCAATGCAATATTTAATGGGCACCTTATTATACGAAACCTTTACCATGAGGAGACACAGACACACATCTCTTCACCCCAGAAGGGGCACAGGCATGGGGGGGCACGGCTGCATATTGATGAACCAGTTTGGGTGAATAATGAGTTTACTGGGACTACATCAGAGAGCAGAGTGAGGTTGCTTACAGGAGCATGGATGGCTCAAAGGCAGTTAAGATACATTTCAGCCTCGCTGAAAAGCCCCCCCCAACCCCCAGGATTTCTGGAGGTCACCAGAGGACTTGCAGGCAGCTCGGCTGGGCGAGTGTGGAGTCTCACCCCAAGCAGTAACTTAACCTTTTCATCACCCTAAAGAGGGTCTTAGAACCTCTGCCACAGACTTGTTGACCTCCTGACTCCCTCCTCCCTGCACAAGAGTATGTTTTCATTCAAAGAATATTGCTACCAAGACTGATCAGAGTGTGTCCTTTAAATGCTGTTTATTACTCCTATCACCTTGGGGAGTGGTCATGTGACCATTCACGGTTCACCTCTCCTGGTCTCGTTGACTCTTTGGGCCCACGGCGAAGTTGTTCATTGTGGAGTGGCATCAACAGAGCACATCTGTGCCCTTTGTGTAAGAGGAGCACAAGCAAGAAGGGGGAAGAGGGACTCAGTATGTATTTAACTACATGCCCAATGACCTGAGGTCCTCCCACAAGAACCCACCTCCTAAAGGTGGGTTTCACCTCCTAGGCCCATGAACACGAAGACCAGGATGTTAGCACATGGGCCTTTGCAATCCAAGTGATAGCAGGTATGAAATATTAATCTGGAAGCATGAGGGGGGAAAGGATGAGAGAATATATGTAGCTGTCAATTATTAAAGCTCTTTCTGAGGTGAGTGATCTTGGATTTAAACTATCAGTCATGCTAGAGAAGTGAGCGTTGGGTTGGCCTAGAGAGGGAAAGGAAACTTTAAGTGAATCTGAGGGAGTAATTGTAATAATTGCCTATCAAATGAAAGCTGTGTAAGGAATAAATCAAAGAGACCAGGAGACTTAAAATCACTTTCAAAAAGAGGCTTCTAAGTTCTGGTTAGCGAGAATGGACATACCAGCCAGGATTCCTTGTTGTGTGGAGATTGATAGGACAAACCTTGGAAGGTGGGGTGCAGACACAGGTACCTGAGAGAAGGTTGCAGAAAGGTTGTTATTACTGCCAGGAAATTTTGGGGAGGGGCCCATTGGTCACGTGATGAGGATGCTGGTGAGGGTCATCTAGGACGATGGCAACCTAGCCAGAATCAAGGGAGAAACTGCATGGAGGAAGGACACAGTCAGGAACCACTCTTCAAGGAGAGAGCCGGCGTGTCCCTGAGGGTGACAGTGGCGGTCCTCAAGGAGAAGTGAAGGGCGATGTCCTCTGCTAACACAGGAGCCAAAGGCTGAAACTTGAACCTCAGTTGCCACCTTTCTTTAATTGGGTGCAGCTCCTCTGGTAAGGTTTTATTTGCCCCTTAAAATACATTTCAGCCTTGTGTTATGAAGTGAAGCGTCGCTCGGCTCCTAAGCGCGTTCTGTTTCACTCGCTAACATCCACCATGAATTTGGACGTCACTTAGCCACACAGGCCTCCTCACCGCAGGACAGTGCCAACTGCTCTAATGATCACAGATGACACTTTTCCAAAAGGCAATCTGTGAGCCTTTGCAAGACATCCCAGGGAAACGTTTCTGAGCAGAGACTCCCGGGAAGTGTGGTCATTAGCTCCTGCCCCACGCAAGGATCTCTGGAAGCGCTCCTGCAGGAAGCAGCTAGAGCAAATGCGCATGGCATCTGCTGCGCAAATACACGACTCCTGTGGGGACATCTCGGGCGGTCACAAAACAACTCTGATTTGAAGCAAAGTAAATTGAGGGAGCCAAGCTGCTTCTCACCCCACAGTTTGGTGAGGTCTAGAAGGAAAGTGCTTAAACCTCTCCATTTGCTTCCCATTAAGAAAATCATTGAGGCCAATTTTGTTCTCACCCATAAGCCATGGGGCTGTTTAGGTCTCGCTGTGAGATCTTGGCTACAGGTTGTGCTCGAGCACCTGAGCCAGTGCAAGGCTCTCTTTGACTGTTCTCGGCAGTGTGTGAGTCAGTGGAAGGCACCATGGAGCCAGAGAGGAAACTCTACTCCAAAGCTGGTGCTGCCAAGAGAGCAAACAGTAGGTACTCTTTCTGGATTCCATTTTTATGGAATTGGCCTCTGGCTTATGAGTGTGAGCCTCCATGCTTAAGCACACACACACTTCTTTTCAGAGATGTCTCAGGCTCCTAGAAGCTCAAGATATACACACTTTGGTAACTTCCATTTCTGCTTGAGTGTGGTGGTTTTGATGTGAATGCGTGTATGTCCTCCATCGCCTGAGGTTTTTGTGCATGTAACTGGATGGAGGTGGAGCCCTGATGGGAGGAGGTGTGTACCTGGGGGCAGATCTCCAGTCCAGCCCTACTTGGTGTCAGGAGCCAGTTTGAGCACAGGCTCTTAGTGCTTGCTGGTGTTGGCTTCTCTCTCTGTCCGTCTGTCTGTCTGTCTGTCTGTCTGTCTGTCTGTCTGTCTGTCTGCCTGTCTGTCTCTCTCTCTCTCTCTCTTTGCTGCGGAAGTCTGATCACATAAGCCAGCTTCCACTGCCATGATGAAGCTCCCCCTGGAATCTCTAAGCCCTGAGATAAACCCTTCCCTCCCATAAACTGCTTCTGGTCAGATTATTTGTCCCAGCCACAAGAAAGTGACTCATAAACTTAGTATGGTCATAACCAGGAAGAAGAATTTCTTCAAATGCCATAAACACTGCAGTTTGTGAATGTGCTTGGCTACCAGGGGAAGAGATACTCGCAAACCAGAACATTCCCTCCTCCCCACAGCTCTGGAGCAGCCATAGAGACAAAGAACCTTGAGGGACTCTGATCAGGAAATGCCAAGTGCACTCGGAGTTCCATCTCACCCATCTCAAAGCTCACATGCTCGGTGCTCTGCTTGCTGAAAAACAAAAATCTTTGCAAGGAACTTTCTAATGAATTTTGACCAGTTATCAATAATCCCTGGGAAACATGGCTGCCTTCATTTTTGTTGAACTGGATCTTCCCCTTGGGTGACTGACCCCCACCAAGCCACTGCAGGGACCTAGTAAACAGTGGGAACTAGGTTGTTGTCCCCTGGAGTGAGTGCTTCTGGATGTCACTATGCTCTGTGGACTGTCCTGCACCACAGTTGGAGAACAGAGAGAAGTCACATGGTTGGTCATCCCTCAGTGGGTGCTCAGGTCTTCTTTTCTTAGCACGATACTGCCCGCCTGGAAGACTCCTTGGCACTGTGAAAAGAGATGAATCCATCACCATCTTTCCTGCCAAGACCCCTGCCAAGCCTGAAGGTTCCTGGCACATGTTTTTAGAGCCCCAGTCTTCCACCCATGTGAACAACTTGCTCACAGCTGGCTGGTTTTGCCCAGACTGGAAGGTAACATGCTTTCTCCACCAACGTAGGCTATAGTCAAGCAGTTGTGAGCTGTGAACAAGCCTGGGAGCAAGGAAGTGTCCTTCTTGGGTTGGGGCGTCTTCATTCATTGTGGCTCATTTCCTTCCTCTTCTATTATTTCAATATAGAACATCATTGAATGCAGTCTGGAAGGTCTCCAATGAAAGCCAGCATTGGCGTTCTTGTTGGGTGCTGTGTGCGCTGCTTGGTCTGCAGGTGGTCCTTTCCTCTTAGTCCCTCCATCCTCACTGGCCTCTGAACACCTGCATCTCAGTTGTGTGTTTCTTGGGTCTCCCTGGCCTGGCAGCCGTCAGCACAACATGCACCCTCATACTGGCTTATTCACGAAGCTTTTGCTCTGGGAAGCCCAAGCCTGGGCTCTGCAGGCTCCCTGCTCTGTTGCTTTAGTTTCTTCATTGTCACTTAATTCAGAAGCGGCTTTTGGGCTTAATGACAACAAGTGTACATTCTGTGTGGAGTGCTGTGAGGTGGCTGGAACAGGAGACAGACATCAAAGGATGATGACACCGTTGCTCTCTCTCATATTTCTCGTTAGGCATTCTCTTCTCCAGTGAGAATCTTTCTCTCACTGCTACCCTAGCAGTGGGGTTCCAGAGTGGTTCTGCTCAAGGGGTACCTGAGGACTTCTGCCCAACACAACACCGTCCAAGTGCCTTGGCTGGGAGGCATCCCCACCCTGGAGATTTAAAGATACAGGTAACTTTCTTGTGTGTCTACTAACTGGCAGAGCAGGCAACAGCTTGGCGTGTATTAGAAATGCAGAATCCAGGCCTTAACCCAGACAGACTGAGTCAGGGAGCCAAGGCTCTAAGCATGTAGAATTTGCAAACACTACATTATCAATGTGTAGCTGGAAACCTTTTCCTTGGGAGATGTGAACACACACACTTTGACAGACCAAAAGATGATTACACCCAAACCAGTTTTGGCAAACCAATGAGTTTATTGGGGTTGCTTACAGGAGCAATAGATAACTCAAAGACAGCCACACTATGAGAAGTCCCATCCCATCCAGGAAGACGACTTCCCCTTGGCTGCTTCATCTCAACGGCAGGCAGCTGCATCTTCAGAGAGCCCACCCCAGCGTAGTTGGTGCCTCCAGGAAGCTGCATATTTGGAGCGCCCTGCACAACCTGCCGGGAGCTCTGATGGTCAGATTCCCAAGCACTCTACATTATTTATGAGCAGCTCAATTGGAGGGTCTTCTGTCCAAGCAGATGTTTTGCCTTTATATAGACTTAGGACAGGGTCTTACAACCCTTTGCCAGACTTGTTGACTTTCCAATCTCTAGCACTTCCATCCTGCCCCTCTTCCAGGAAGGAATGTTTCAGCTCCTGATTAACATAACCTTGGGGAGTGGTTGAGTGATCTTTCAGTTTCAAGTCTTCCTGACTTAGGTTCTTTTTTTAAAAACTTATTTATTCTTAATAATTAGATACATTGAATGAGAAAGTCTTGTGAAGGTACACCCATTTCCTCCCTCCCTGTCCAACAACCCACTGCAGGCCTTCCTCAGTGGGATTGCTGGGCCAGTCCATGGGGTAGGGGGCTATGAATTGTACAAGAAGTAGCCAGTTTTTAAATTTTTCTTTGTGCATTGTTGCCAAGGGGGGCAATGTCTCTGGATATTCCCCCCCTTACAATCTTTCTGCCCCCTCTTCCACTCAGATCCCTGAGCCATGGTGGGTGAGTTTTAGGTCTTCTTTACTATTGAGATCTTAAGAGTCTCTGGACTTCTGCTTTAGATTGTGTTGGGTATCCTCGGTGTCTGTCTCCGTTACCCTTTCATAGGTTGTCTGACTTGCTGTGGAGGGATTCTCTTGCTCATCTCGCCACTTCCTCAGAGGTTTCCTTTGGGCTCTAGATGATGAATTAGGGGTGGCTCATCTCCTGACTGGATGTCAGCCATCATCCCATGTCCTGTTGGTGGAATTGGGTTGTTCATGGTTCTCATTGCCTTCTGAAAAACACAGATAGAATCTCCAATGGAGAGTGAGGTCAGTATAGGTTAAATGAATAAATGTTATTAATATGGCAAGCTTTTAATGTGCATAGCCTCTCTGTAGATCCCTGGTTACTGGGGATTTCTCTCTGGAGTCTGGGCTCCAGAGTTTGCCTTGGATCCCAGTTCCAGTTAAGGGTTCCCTGCCACTGAGCGGATCTCTTAGCCAATCAGCAAGCCATTGATTACCCAACTAGGATTAGTGCCACTATTTCACAGATGAGGATTTCTTGGCTTGCTGGTCTCTTCCATATTGCAATGCCCTCAGCCTTCTCGTAACATCAGTCGGTGTTGTATATTGATGTCCTCTGCTTTTTTCCAGCTATCGTTGGCCAGTTTCCCATGGCAGCTCATGTAATGCCTTCCAGAACTAGACATGCTACCATCTGGGAGCTGGTTCTCTCTCTGGATCCAGCAGGGTCTCTCTGGCTTGTGTGACAACAGTCTGTGGTATCTTCAGCAATAGGGTCTTATCTTTGGCCAGAGGCAGGTATTCAAAAGCAATATAGAGATTCAATCAATACCAATAAAAATCCCAGACTTGGGTTCTTGAATCAGAGCCTCCTTCCTCTCTTCACTTTGGAGGAATTCGCTACACAGTGTCATGCCTAGTAGCTGGGTAGGAGCCCAGGAACTTGTGTAACTTTCAAAACACCCTCTGAATGACCCCTCACCACCCTCATCATTTAGGTCCAGGGCCACCCTCTGTGATGCCAGAACCCAGAGTCCAAGTTTCTTATGTCAATGACACACTGTCTTCATATAACCTTCACAGTCCTCTTGTGTGATTTACTTATTTGTGTGTGTGTGTGTGTGTGTGTGTGTGTGTGTGTGTGTGTGAGACATTTCTGTGCCCACGCACTTGCCTGCAGCATGGTCCTGTTCACCTGTGGTGGCCAGAGCAGAGCATCACCCATCACTCTCCTGCCTGTTACTTGAGTACGTCTCTTACCTGTCCCCAGCTTGCCTTTTCTTCACCAGTTCCAGCGATTCTCAGCCTTCTACCCCCTATGATACTGGGGTTACAGATCCTTATGGCCATGACCAGATGCTTCTGTGGGTATAGAAGATGGAACTTAGTCTCCCAGGCCCCCTGGGGCCTCTGTATGCTGAGCCATCTCTTGTGTACTTTAAGTCATCTCTAGATTACCTACATTATCTAATGCAATGGAAATACTGTATGATTAATCATAATATATTATTTAGAAGTATCAACGGACAAAAGAATGGCTTACAAATTGGATCTGATGGTACAGACCTATTTTTTGAATATTTTTATTATTTATTTGTAAGAGGAGAGAGAAAAGGAAACTCACCAAGTCTCTTGCCACTGTACATGAACTCTAGATTCGTGAGCCACTTTGTGCAACTAACTGTACATGGGTATTGGGGAATCAAACCCAGGCCAGCAGGCTTTGCAAGCAAGCACTTTAACTACTGATCCATCTCACCAGACCCCAGATACATTTTTAATATTTCTGATCTGCAGGTACCGGAGCCTCATGGCAGGTACCTGAGCTCCACCCCCCCAGCTTTACCTCAGTTTTTAATCCCAGTCCCCAGAATATTTTGATGAAGAAAATGACTCTTGATGGTAAAGTCCTTACACATGTGTTCTGAGGTTCAGTCAAATATCAAACTGACTCTCAGAATTTCATCTTTTCTTTCTATAGAAGGGTGATCTACTGAGAATAGTGATGATAACCCGTGTCTCTCCATTCTGGAAAATTCCTCTCATTCACACTGCTCCTCTATGTCTAGTCATGGGCAAGGCCAGGGGACAGTAAGACTTTGAAGTATCATAGGCCAGTGCAGTGAGGAGCCTTTTGTCACCTCTGGTTATTTTACAGGCTGGTGGGCTGCTAATTCCCATTGATGACATAGCTTTCCTTTGTTGTTATCTGCCCTTTCTCTTTCCAGAACAATCTTTGGAGTCCACTGGCTCTGTTATTCCCCTTCAGGCATAGTCCTGCTCTGTGGTCATGGTAGAAGTAGTGTGAGTGACGGAGAGGAATAGTGGCTCTTGTGTTCTGAGGTCATATTTCTGAAATCCCCCTGGAATAACTCTGAGGAAGTGATATGGAAAGAGAGGGTATGTTTCTGAGGCAGTAAATGTGTAGGTGGACGGACAGACTCTCGTTTCCCTTGGCTATGGTCCCTAATATATGACTTTCATGCCTACAACTGGTTAGCCAAAAATATGCCCTGTTCAAGGAAATAAGTTTTTAAAGTTATATCTTTACTAGAGTATTATATATTCGTGTGTGAATATTTCCCACAATTTACAATCTGCAATCAATATTTTTTGCCTATATACATGAAACTGGATTATTCATCTTTTTCAGTGTGGCTTCAGAGGAATCTCTTGATTACTCTTATGAATTAAAAATGTATTCACCTGGGCTGGAGAGATGGCTCAGCAGTTAAGGTGCATGCCTGCAAAACCTAATGACCTGAGTTCAATTCCTCAGTGCCCATGTAAAGACAGATGCACAAAGTGATGCATGCACCTGGAGTTGGTTTGCAGTGGCTAGAGGCCCTGGTGCACCCATTCTCTCTCTCTTTCTCTCTCTTTCTCTCTCTTTTTCTCTCTCTCTGTCTCTCTTTGCTTGAAAATAAATAAATATTTAAAAATATATTCACCTTATCTGACATGGTAGGGCACGCCTTTAATCCCAGCACTTGGCAGGCAGAGATAGGAGGATTGCTGTGAGTTAAGCCATCCTGAGACTACATAGTAAGTTCCAGGTCAGCCTGGGCTAGAGTAAGACCCCAGCTTGAAAAAATATTTATTCACCCAAGGCACACACATAAACATGCACAGCATAGACTGTGTAATTCACAAATGTTCGAAGTGCATTTGGCTCACAGTTCTGGAGGTTGAGAAGTCAGGATGTGGGGATCCCATCTGGTGCGGGTCTTCTAGTGTGTTCCCCTCTCTCTAATGGAGGACATCATGGAGGGAGAAGGCAGGTGTGTGCAGAGATAATGAGCTGAGCAAGGGTCATTAGTGAACTCTTGTGTAACAATCTACCTGACAGAACCACAGGAGGGAGGCAGGAAAGGTTCATTTGTGCTCATGTCTTCACAAGTTCAAGTCCACCAGGGTGCGGAAAACCTCATGTAAATACCTCAGGGTTCTAGCAGGGTTGGGAAGGCACACTATCCTTTTTTTGTGTGTGTGTGGGGTCTCAGGGTCTCGCTCTAGACCAGGCTGACCTGAATTCGCTATGCAGTCTCAGGGTGGCCTTGAACTCACAGCGATCCTCCTACCTCAGCTTCCTGAGTGATGCGATTAAAGGCGTGCGCCACCACCCCCGGCTTTACCTCAGTTTTTAATCCCAGTCCCCAGAATATTTTGATGAAGAGAGTGACTCATGCACGTGTGTTCTGAGGTTCAGGAAGTTGGCTATAAAGAAATACTAAAGAAAAGGGTCAGATATCGAGCAGACTCAGAATTTCATCTTTTCTTTCCATAGAAGGGTGAATTTTTAATAAAATTACTTTCACCGTTTTGTGGAGAGAGGTTAACTGATCGCTTCCAAGTTTCTGTTTACTAAGCCCTTTAGACTCTGATATCTTATTGCAACTATGTCAGCAACGGGCTAACGTTCCAGCCTCATTTAGACTTAATAAAATTGTTTGAGTCAAAATTGCTCCTGCTAAAATTGGAAAGGGAAAAATTCCCTGGGTTAAGTATGCTCAAAACATATAAAATATATGGTATGTGAAGGCTTCTTTTTTTCCATCAAAAAAAATCAAAATGAACACTGTAGGGTCAAAAACATTCTCTCTGTGCTTCCATTACCAGAGTGGGTGATTATATTGATTTTTTTCTCTACAAATTTCAATCAAAATACTATGTATTTTTAAAAGTAATACTTCATAGTCCTGGCAGTGTTCTTAGAATCCAAGATATCCCTTTTATCTCCTTGACGTGTGTCAGCTACAGCTAGATTAAACGCTACATTTTAATCTTTTGGAATTCAATTCTCTTGACGAATTTACCCTTGCTCTATGCCTGCAGTTCTGACTTCAAAAGAAGCTTTCACACGCTGGAGGGATGAATGGCAGGGGAATGGAGCAAGGACTGGGTTCACTAACGCCGGAAACTCTTCTTGCTCTGCTTTGAGTTGTGCAATGTGAGCCCAAGATAAAGGGTGGAAGAAATACAGATGATCTGTCTCCTGCTCTCTTCTCCATGGGCCCCGGTGGAAGCGACCGTGATCCCCAGAAGAGAAAGAGAAGTCAACACTTTCCACTCTGTGGTGCTCCCAAGTTCTTCCTACCCATCCCAGAAATGGAAAACTCTGCAGATTCAATATTGTAAAACAAGGGGCTGAAGAGATGGCTCAGTGGTTAAAGGAGCTTGCTTGCAGGACCCCAAAGGCTCCAGTTCGATGCTCCAGTGTCCACATGGAATCAGGTGCACAAAGTGACGCAAGCATCTGGAATTCATTTGCAGTGACAAGAGGTCCTGGTATTCTCTCTCTCCTTGTAAATAAATAGATAAAATATTAAAAATATTATTAGAGTGTAGAACACGGACTGCTGGCCACCTTACTAGTTGAATGTCTGTGGACTAAAGCCTGAGGTCCTTTCAGAGTCTGCTCCACACTGCTGGGATGAACTTCCAAAGCAGACAGTTTATGGGAGGAATGGATTTGGTCATGAACTCCTTGAATGGGCAAACCATGTCTTAAATGGCGCTACCTCTGGGAACTTGATGAGCTGAGCGGTCAATGAGCCATGGCTGGTAAAGCAGGAAGTGGTCAGCACATTAACTCGAACTTTCCCCATTCAATTCCACTAAAAGGACAGTAAGCAACAGGCACCATTCAGAGGCATGACAAGAATAATGGGATCGCTTCCATATGGACAGCCGTTCTCTTTCCTCTCTTCAGCAGGACAGGCTGAGCTATGCCTTAAAATGGGGACTCAAACACCATCCTGAGCTCCCACCCCCAGAGTGCTGCTGGCTGCCATTAATAAACAAGAATACTGGCCTTATCCACATGCTCTTTCTTTCATGAATAAGATACCTTGAATTTAAACCAATGGTATTCAGTTCATTCCGTTAGCTGACCCTGGCATGTAAGTTTTGGTGATCTGGAGAGAAATGCCTTCAACTGTCCTTAATCTCCATACTCGGCATCCATGCACAGAGTATGCTCCCTGTGCACACTGACCACCTGCAAGCAAGCTCCCTTAACCACTGAGAGCACTATGCTGCCGGCAAAGCCTGAACACAGCTCTGCAGGGAGAGAACACAGACAGGTGTGGGATGTGTCCTCAAGGATGTGAGCCCAGTGGAGAATAAGAAGACGGATGTGAGAAAGGGGAGTTCAAGGTCACCCTTCCAGGCAAACTCTGGGGAAGAATATGTGCTGATGCAGATGGTCCTCTTGTCCAGGACTGAAGCTCAAGTCACATGCTCATGGACTCCTGAGGGTGACCTCTGAGGTGAACAACCTCCTGTAGGCTTGTGTGGCTAGCCATTTTCTTCTCTGTGCCTACACAACTTGGCAGGTGTTTTCAGCACTCATCTTTTGTCAAATTCTCTGGGACATGTTTGTTCCCAGGAGGATGACATTCTCCCCAGTAAAGTTTTTTAATGTTCCACACTGGACTCCCAGGTGCTTGGTTAATCACACACACCACAGTGTTTCTTATATACTTTGCTGGTCTTGCTTGTGACTTCCGAGAAGGTCAGGGTAGAGGTGATTACTGAGAGAATGTGAGAATTCCCCAATTCCAGGAAGCTGGTCTGATGGACATAACTCCTGTAAGGAACACAGCTTCATGTAGGAAGCCAGAGAGGAAAGGGAACTCGGGAGTGTTGGATGTCTCACACGGTACAACCATGATACATCCTAGCTTTCTTCATTGGTTTGAATGTGTTGACATTCTAAAAAACTATGAGAAAACAGCTTAGAGTTTGGAAGAGTCTATAATTAAACCTCAAATGATTGTTTAAAATAACAGACTTGCACATTCTCATAAAAGTAAAGGTGCTCCATTATCTTTGTCTAAATTTGTGTATCAAAAACATGCCAGAGCCCCAGACAGACAGAAGTGACAGTGGAGGGTCACAAGTATGGGTGGGAACAACCATGCCCTTCGTTTATTCCTGGTTAAGATTATTGCATACTTGCAATGGCATGAGTTTTAGGACCATTGCAGCAGAAGTGTCTTGCTCCCATGGCACGTCCCGTATCCCCAGGGAGAAAGCTCTGGTTAGATGATGAAGACCTCAAACCATGTCACCAGAGTGTCAACCACATCATGGAGCCAGAAGCATTCTCAGGCAGAGAGATCGCCCTGTTTATTCATCAGAGCAAAGACACTTAATTAATGACTCGGCCTAATGGGACTGTCTTATTATGTACAGGGACACCAGTGTGGCTGATGTGCAAACAAATCGTCTTTGAGGAGAATTAATTAATTATTCTGGGCTAGGTATTCCAAGAGGCGCCATCACCCAACTCCTAGGTGATTTAGGGCATCTCCACCGCCAAGTCCCTACGCCTCCTGCATGTAAATGAGTGACCACCCCCCTCCCCCAATACATCTTCTCGCCCAACCCTACTGGGCCTTGTTTATTAGAGGGACATGCTTATCTCTGCATAGGACTTAATGGAGATGGATACTCTGAAGGGAAATTTGCTGATGTCTTACTGAGACGTGTCCCTTTCTGAAGCATTTCTACATGCTTACTGAACACCAGATCTGCTAAAATGCAGAAGGAATTCATTCACTGTAGAGCCAAAAACTGAATCAAGGACTGGAAAGAGAGCTCTGTCAGTAAAGTGCTTGCCATGCGAGCTTGAAGAATGGAGTTTAATCCCCAGAACCCACGTAACTGTGCCAGACATGCAGCATGTGTTTGTAATCCCAGTTCTCGGGATGGACACAGGCGCCTTGAGGTCTGCCATCCAGCCAGGCTAGTCTACATAGCAAGTTTCAGGCTAATGAAGACCTAGTCTCAAAATAAGGAGAACAATGCCTGAGAAGAATGACACACGAGGTTGTTCTCTGGCCTACACACACACACACACACACACACACACCAACACAAACACACACCCTGTGGTCGTTTGAATGGATACCCCCCAATAGATTCCAGAGGTTTTTTTTTAAGCTTATAACTTGGATTTCTAGCCCCCTGGCTAGAAGAGGAAGAGGTGTTACTGAGGGCAGATCCTAAGGTCCAGCCCTAAAATATGCAGAGAGCACTTGAGCTTGGCCTGAGTCTCTGATTAAATCTGTAAAAAGGAACCAGTTTCGTCTGCTATTATGGAACTTCTCCTGGATCTGTAAGCTTCAAATAAACCCCTTCTTCCTCACATAAACTGTGTCTGCTTGGAAGTTCAACCCAGCACCGGAACTGACAGGGACACACCCCCGAGTACCCCAACACAAACAAGCACACACGCATATCAAGGCGAATGCACATACATACACCAACACAAATGTACATGCATACACATGCACACCAATACAAACATACATACACATGTACACACATGTATATCAAGTCACACACACAATGAACCAAGCTCTGGGCAAATGAACCTGGGGCATCAGGCTTTGTACAAGCAAGCACCTTTAATCTGCAGTCCTGTGAATTTACATTCTTAAAGTAGCTATTCTGGAAATCCTACTTGATGTAGTGTTTGGTCTTTGGACTTTTGTCTTTCCCTTACAGCAGGGAGGAGCCACACACCAGCCTGCCAGCTCAGCTCCTCTGGTTGGAACTCCTTCACAGTGATTCCAACTCAAAGAAGGCTTTGCTTCTGAGCTGGACTGTTTCTTGGCCTCAAATTCTACCCTTTATCTGTCCCAGGTAGTAAAAGCTCTCCCCAGATAGAGACAACATTCTTTTTTTTAATGCTAAGTGGTATCTTTTTATTTTATTTATTTATTTTCAAGCAATGATATGAGAGAGAGAGTGAGAGAGAGAGAGAGAGAGAGAGAGAGAGAGAGAGAGAGAGAGAGAGAGAGAGAGAGAGAAAACGAACCAGGGCCACCACCTTATGGGTCTGGCTTATGTGGGTCCTGAGGAATTGAACCCAGGGCCTTAGGCACTGGAGGCAAGTGCCCCAACCTCTGAGCCATCTCTCCAGCCCTAGAGACAACATTCTTTGTGGAGTAATTTAGGGGTTGTCACAGGCACTGCACAGTTTCTTAAGGCCAGCTCGGCGTTGACTCTTCCCTGGGCTTCTCATGAGGACTCTGACAGGAAGACTTCAGTTTCTTGTGTTATCTCTTCTCAGTTTGAGTAATTACACTAATAATCACTAAGAGGAACCTCTGCTTTTGTCCACTATCAGCAGACTTATGTATCTAATGCTTCACATTGTGTGTATTCATGCATGTGTGTGCTTAATCTGTGTACTGCATCAGGAAGGCAGAGGAAGTGAAATGAGAATTAAGTACCAGCTGAAATCTCGGAATTCGTATTTGAAAGGAATTCCTCAGGTATATTCTGATGGGTTCCCTCTGGGTTTGATGCATCTGAACACATTAAATGATAGATGTCTCTTTAAGAATACAGTGTGCGGAAAAGCTAGGCAAAGCAGTTTGGGGCTCTTTGCCCAGCTGTTTTTTGCCTTGTGGAAGACACAGAAATTCCCTCACTCCTCTTGACTCACGCTTCACAGTTGTCAGGATCCGCTGCTGGTGATGTCATTCCTTAGCTTCTCACCCTCCCTGATTCATTTTACACTTGTGATTATTCGCAACTCTTTTTGATTAGCCATGACTCAGGTTTATGATTTTATCATTTAATTTCCACATCATTTTCAAAAAGTAATCCACTAAGTGTTTAATATCATATCAAAATCTATAAAGGAATTACGCCAAGTTGTTTCACACTTTGTAGTAACTTATGATTATGGGGTAATTTTGTAGCAAAGATATTATGTTCCTTAGTCTTTAATCAATGCTATCCAGGATCTGGTGATTCATTTATTAATAAACAAGAGTGTGTGTACTTTAAAGATAGTGTTAACTCACAATTGTCCAAGGTGGGTTTGAACAGATTGCTATTTTTTTGAAATACTTTACAGTAAACGGTCCACAGGTTAGTTGCTCTATGGTGAAAAAATAACTCTTATAATACTGGCATCCAGTTGTTTCAGAAATGTATGAAAATTGGAATTAAGATGGACAGAATTATGCTGTTTTGGCATGGCTTACCTTTTCTTCAGAGTTATTCAAAATCTTCAGCTCTGGAAATGATACACTTTCATTCTTTGTAGATTATAAGCCTCTTCTTGAATTTCTTGAGAAATTCCCTAGAGAGATACATTTTTCTCCTTTCAAGATTTGGTTCAAAAACTTTTCCCTTTGAAATCTGAAACTCACACACAGTTATAGAAAAGTCCACCTGAGTCATTTGCATCTAAACCAGATCCTTTATAGCTGAACCACTTAGCATCCTCCTGGTGTCCTTCTGCACCCTGCTTGACAATCTGCTTCTAAATGACACATCTCCTTCTCTGGGCATTCTGATAGAAACAACGTTCTACAGGTCTCTGTTTGATCCTGACCTCCCCTGGGAGACCCTCATTGTGGCCTGCCCTGCTCATCCAACACCATGTGATTGTCACTGCCTTGATCAGCTATCCTTTGAGGTGAGATTCTCACTCTGCAAGGAAATCTTTCTGCCCCATGATTTCTAGACCCCAGCCCAGTGCTTGGTACTTAGGAGGAACTGAGAAGCCTTATCTGTTGAAGGTGAAATCTCAATTCTCTTTTTCTCTTTTCGGAGTGACACGTTCATTCAGCAAAGCCAAAGTTACGTCAATTCTCTCTGCTTCGCAGTCGCTTCTTCCAGGACAGTTCTATCCCTCTTGTCACTGGCTTCACCAAAGCAGCAGCATCAATTATCAGAATTAATGTTCAGAGGGTTGCATTCAGGGTTTATTAGAGAGTGAATTCTGGGATGATCACAGGAAACCATGTTCTCTTCCATGTCACCCAAGCTCACCATGCAAAGCAGGCTGCTGTGGCAGTTACCTTCTCATTGCTGGGACAAAACATGGAGCCAGAAACAACTTATGGGGGGGAAAGGTTTATATCAGCTTAGTTTCAAGGGGAAGCATCACCATGGTAGGGAAAGCATGACAGGGCAGGCAGCCACACACCTGTCATAGTCACAGGGCAGGAGTTAACATTGAGTGAGCTGGACTAGTACATCAAAAGGTCTGTTCCCGGTGACACACGCCCTCCAGCAAGGGTCCACCTTCCAAAGGCTCTGCCAGCCAGGGACAAAGGCTGAGGCGATGGGGGACACTTTGCATTAAAGCATCCCAATCCTGAGGATAGGGAGTCTGTGTCTTGAGAGTATGAACTGCTTCTCCCCGATCCAGCCACTGCGCTCCTCAAGCTCCTCACACTGCACTGGGCACTGCATCTCACAGGGAACCCTCACCTCAACAGAGTGGTCAAGACAGAGAGTTCTTGATGTCCAGAAGCAAGACCTACCAGGACTATGAGTGAGAACCTGTGCATGCCTGAGCCATGGAGAAGGATCTCTGTGCTCACCACACTCAGAGTGATCTCTGTGAACACCACACTCAGAGTGATCTCTGTGCTCACCACACTCAGAGTGATCTCTGTGAACACCACACTCAGAGTGATCTCTGTGCTCACCACACTCAGAGTGATCTCTGTGCTCACCACACTCAGAGTGATCTCTGTGAACACCACACTCAGAGTGATCTCTGTGCTCACCACACTCAGAGTGATCTCTGTGAACACCACACTCAGAGTGATCTCTGTGAACACCACACTCAGAGTGATCTCTGTGCTCACCACACTCAGAGTGATCTCTGTGAACATCACACTCAGCTCACAGTTGTGGGATAAGGCTATCAGTTGTGAATTTCATCCTGGAAACCAGGATCTTCATATTGGAAGATATAGCCAAGAAAAATGAGATACAGACTATAAAATCTGTTTGAATTTCTCAACTGGAAAATGTTCCAATGAAGTCAACCTACCACAAGGATTCATGCACATCAATTCTAGTTAACTTTGTGTTGCTGGGACAAAGCACCTGACCAAAAGCAGCTGATGAGAGTAAAATTGTTTATCTTGGCTTCCAATCTGGAGAGGAAGCTTCTTGATGGCAGGGAAATGATGGCATGAGCCCAGCACACCTCCTTCAAGAAAGCTCCACTCCTCACCTCATCTGCTGGGGACCAAGCACCCCAAACACATGAGCTTATGAAGGACACCTGGTTCAGTGTTGGTATTGCTTGATGAGGGCACGGAGCACAAAGGGTTAAGAGGGTGGTGGAGAATAAGGTCAGAAACTCCCGGCTAACCCTATCTCCACCCTCAACTCTGAGACTCCCAACCCCAAAGCAAGCCACATGGACCCCAGGTTCACACCCCAGCTGTGCCTAGAAGGTGCCAGTTCCTCTGCCCCCACCATCTGATACCTGCCCATGCTCATGTCTACATGCAAAGCAGGTATTCACAGGTTGCTGATTTCTGCCAATCCTCATTGTCCATTTCTTTCCCTCCCTCCTCCTCAATTTCTATTTAACCCATGAGGCTTCTACAATAAACTGGGATTATTTGCCATGCCTCTTCCCCAGGGTCTCTCTCTGCCCGTTATTCTCTCTGAAGAGACGAGCTGAACACACAGGGAGCTGTAACACTTCCGCGGGCCTGAGCCCATGGACATTCCTCCACGAGTGCCTGGTTTTGGGTCCCCCGGAGCCACCAGAGCTGCTGGAGCCTCTGACACTCAGAGCAAGCCTGCTCCCTCCCTCTCCGAGGTCCCCTCTGTGGCCACGCCAGAACTGGCCGCCAGTCAGCAGAACGCAGGAGCAGCTACCTATAGAGCTAGAGCCGGGGATGAATCTCCCCGGTGCCTCCCGAGGGCACCAGCCAGCCGCTCACCCAGCAGCCAGCCCAGACCACGGGGAGATGCGGCTCAGCCTGGCCCGGCCTCCGCTCCGGCTCCACCCTGCCTGCTGGTGGTTGCGGGGGACCAGAAGTGGCTTCACTGTGCCTGTGTGGCCCGCAAACCCCCAGGCAGACTTCAAGATCAGCGCCTGTTTCTTTTTTTTTATTAAAACTACAGTTCAGACCATCACAACATCTATGTTTGTTGTAGGACTGTTGATAGGACCCATGTTGCGACATCAGCCCCGGTGTCCATCACCAGAGGAGAGGATACAGAAAATGTGTATATGCATAATGGAGGTTCATTTAGCTATAAAAACAAATGATGTCATGTTCAGGAAAGCAGATGTAATTGGAGAAAATCTCTTATTAGTAAACAAAATCTTGGATTTTTATATAGATACATAAAATCATTCATGTGTATATTTCATGAGAATATAAGTAAGGGGGAGAGGGGATGAAGGAGATGAGCAGACAGAAGGGGGAGGAAAGAGAGAAGGTGATATGAGGGTGCAAATGGTCAAAGTCCATGATGCACAAAAATATCTTTGTGAAGCCCCATTATGTTGTACAAGGAACATACACCAAGAAATTAGAGGAAAGAAGATGTTCCAATGAGGAAAGTCAATATCCTGTTCCGTTAAGCAGCTAAAGCATGTTTATTGTTAGCACAAAATAGCCCCCAAGGATACCTTCTTACAACATTTTGAAATATTTACTGTCCTTTTCATTTTCATTAGGTTCACAGATAGTGTTAATGTCTATTGATCAATATCGTTTGAAAGTTTAAAGCATTCACATTCATTTGATTTGTTACGTGAGGCAAGTTCCAGTTCAATTACCAACACTTGTGCTGAATTTCCAAGAACACTAGTAATTTATTACACTGGATGCCATTTGGCTTGTAAACTCATTCAGAGCACCCCACTGACGTTAAGTCATAACTTTGTGGACATGGTGGGTACCATATTTTCACTGCTATTTGGCAAGTAAGAAAATATTTAGAAAATTTATTCCTGAATCCTACAAAGTCCAAGTTAACCACCTGCCCAACTTGATGGGTCAGTGGTCTCAAGTGTGCTAACCTGCATCATGTAATCAGAAATGTTGTTTATATTATTTCTATATTTGGAAACAGTTTTGTATAATGAACAACTTTCTCTTAATGATCAAGATAAGCAAACATGAGTTGGGTAGATAGCTCAGCAGTTAAAGGCAATTGCTTGCAAAACCTATTAGCCTAAATTAAACCCCCCTGTACACATGTAAATCCAGACACAAAAAGTAGCCCATGCCTCTGAAGTTCATTTGAGGTGACAAGAGGCCCTGCCATGCCCATAGTCTCTCTCCCTGCCTTCACTCTCTCTTTCTCTCCTCACAAATAAATAAATAAAAATATTTTCTTAGTGAAAGTAAAGTAAGCAATCATTAATGACACCCTTTCCTCTGCTGTCATAAGTTTGGACATTGCTGTATATTTGCATAGTAGATATGGTTTTTGTACTACTTAATAAATTTCCTATTCAATAAATATGATAAAAATAAAAATACAAATATCACATCATTAAAGATGCTCATCCACCAGAATTTTTCTATGAGAGAATATTTATTATATTGACTATTTTTATACCAGTGAAATAACCTTACTTTTAGCACACCGTGCATGTGCATTTGAAAGTACAAACAAGTACATAAATAATAAGCAGAACTTTCTTTTCCTCTCAAATGTGACCACTGGAACCATTCTGAGAAAAATTTGCACACGACCCTTCGTGAACCTATGCACAAGACATAATTTCATGTACAAGTGTCATTGTGTCCTGTGTCTTCCTGCCTCAGTGCCCTGCCTGGTTGTGTCCTTTCCTGTGTTCTTTCCTCTGTCCACTCACACCCATGCCTCGAGCAGGTGCCGGGGCCCCAGCGTGGACCTTGCATACCTTGTCACGTGCTTGTGTCCACATGGAGGAATACCTTAGAAGTGGGGATTGGCCACTCACTGAAACGAGCTGTCTCAATACCTTAGCTGTCTTCCTAATTAATGACACAGGCTGACAGGGACTTCTATAGCTGTGTAATATTTATATGTTTGTACTATAAATCACTTTGTTTTCCTTCAATTCGTTGATCTTTTCCAGGCCCATAAGCCTCGATGGACCACGAGGGTACTCTCTTTCTCTGTGCCATTTAAAGGATACCTCCTCAGCCTCATCCTGCATGCTGACTCTGAATGTGTGAAAATACCTCTTTTATTAAATCCTAAACACTTGTGAATGGAAAGACATGCTTACTATGGGAATGAAGGTAGTGAGTCTCACAAGCGGACCTTGCAAACAACCTCAGACTGAGCTCACTTACAAAACGATTTTCACATCCGGCCTGTTTCATTGGGGAGGACTCGTGAGCATTTTGGGTATACTTTATACTTATTTTAATTGTTTGGTTATATTACCCTGTTGTGAGATTAATAAATATTTTAATGAGAAGTTATATTTCTGGGTGGTGCATTGAAAGTTGAACAAAGCATCTCTGTGATAGGTCATAAAGACTGAATTGGTGTATGAGAGATCTCTAAATTTATCTGCCAGTTCAGGTCACTCCCTCATAAGTCGGGAAAGAACTGGGAATCTTATCCATGCGATGAGTCTTATCAACGCAGGAGCAACTCCTCCTTCTATCGCCTTTATGATTGCAGGGCTTGCAGCTTCGTTGTGTGGAGAGCTCACAGATGCACTTTTGTGTGTTTTACAAAAATATTTATTTGAGAAAAAGAGAGAAAGAGAGCAAGAGAGACTGAGCATATGGACATGCTAGGGCCTCTTGCCACTGCAAACGATCCAGATGCGTGTGCCTCCGTGTGCATCTGGCTTCGGCTTGATAGTGGAGAACCGAACCTGGTTTGGCAGGCTTTGTAAGCAAGCACCTTTAACTGCTGAGCCATCTCTCCCATGTTTTCGTGACAGGAAAGAGTATGGTGACTGGGATCTCTTTGCCCCAGTCAGCTGGTTCTCTCTCTCCCTTCTGCCCACCCCCAGCTGCCAGTGTGAGAGGCAGAAGCCAGAGCAGAGCTCTTCACAGGCGTCGCAGTAGAGGCCTCCATTCTGCAGGACCATCTCTGCAAGGCCTTCATTCCAGGGGCCACAGAGACCTCATACCTGGGCACAAGGGCAGCGGTTGGCCCTTATCACCATGTTCACAAAACAATGCTCATGTCTTCGACATCTCCTGGAAGAAAAAAAAAGATATTTATCCTCCCTTTGCTGCTACTGAAACAGAATCTATGATGGTGACAGAAGCTGTATTTGTAGACACAGCTGATTTCCCTCTGTTCTCATCAACAGATTTAAAAACGGATGAGCCCATCCCCAAACACACCATCTTTGAAAACACTGAATATTACCGTGGACCAAGAAGGTGAATTTCAGACTGTCCAGGCGAGGAAGCGATAACACACTCTGGAAGGAATCTCACTGGGGAGGGAAGAAAGCATTTTTATTTCCTCTTGGGAGTGTTTCTCAAGAATTTTAGAAATTGGAGGTCATTTTCTTAAGAAAAGGAAAGCTTAGATTAAAATGAACGTGGAGTGCAATCACATGTGACAGTCAAAGTCAAGGGAGGGAGACCTTTCAGCCAGCTGCCCTCCCAGCTCATGGGCACAGTAAGAGGACACAGATGTTCCCACTGGAAGCTGCTATGTCCCTCCCCCTTGAACCTCCATGCTAGAACAGTTATTGATCAATTCAGTGGGAGAAATGGGCTCTGGAAAATATCCATGGAGCAGTTTTCAATTTTTTCTTTGGAATTTATGAATGGTTTCTACAAACATGTGACAATGGGAATCTGACCTCCTGTGCACAGAATGGACGAAGCTAAGTTCATAGGCTCATTTTTTTTTTGTCATGGAGAAATATCCAGGGATGCTGTCTTCCAACTAGGGAACTACTGGCCATTAGGAGACAAGAAATTAAAAGGTTCTAGTCCAGAGGAGATGTAGAGACACATTCAAGAGGCTGGTTGTGGCCTTGGGTTTCTTTCTAGATGTTTCCTGCTACAGTGCCACGTGGCACTGACAAGGTTGTGGAGCCACGTTCTCACATCCCTCTGAGCATATCTTAGTCTTCATTTGGTAAACTTTGTTTGGGTAATGTTGTTTGAAGTGGTAACTTTACAAAAAAATATTTCCTCATCAATAATAAGACAGAATGAGGACATGTAAACATTTGCTGTCCTTTACTTTCATCCTGTTAGAAAAAAAAAAACCCTTGTTTGGTTTGCATGACTCATTAGTCTTTTAGGAGATTTTGAAAGGAAGCCCTTCAAGATAGAGCAACGTCTGTTCTCTCTGTTTTCAAAGCTGAACATTATTTCCAAAAATCTAGAACATATGTGCATCGACCCAGCAGCATGATCCAATTTATATTCACTGTCTTATCCCAGGAGTCTCAGAGGAGCTGGGGTCCACAGTGACTTGAACATTCTGGGAAATTCAATTTGTCTAAAGGGCTTTGTAGGAGTGTTACCCCCAACACATTGCTGACTCAATACAGAGCTAGAGGAGGGACTGGGAAGATGGCTCAGCAGTTAAAAAGGTCTGTTTGCAAAGCCCACAGTCCAGGCTCAATTCCCAGTACTCACTCAAAGTGACACATGCATCTGCAATCCAAGAGAATCTATGGCAATGGGGGGTAGAGCCAGCAGAACCCGGCTAGGCTGACATTCCTTGTAGGCTGGCAGGTCATTTGCAGCAGCAAGAGACCTTGTCTCAAGAAGGTGGAGCACAGATGGTGTCACAGTGAGCCACATGCCGCTGGGATGAATCTTCAAACTAGGCACAATTTGGGGGAGCAAAGTATTTATTTGTAGCTATAGATACAGGGGAAGTTCCAGAATGCAAAAGAGGCTGCTCTACTTTCACAAGTCCAGGCAGAGAGAGAAACCCATCACCTACACCATACATACAGAACAGGGAACAGGCAGGAGGACCAAAGAGAATTTTTTTCTCCTTATATAGGCTTAGGGTGGGGTCTTGCAACCCTATCCCAGACTTAATGTCTTCTGAGTCTCTGGAATTTCCTTCCTGCACTGCCCACACAGGAAAGGATGTTTACTTTCAGTTTCTTTGAGTTTTTTTTACATCCTGCCCCTTGCTGAGAGGCTACCTTCCTATAAACATCCTCAAACACCCACCCAAGATAATTAAAAAGATCCAAATTGACAACAAAATCTAACCATCACAGATGGACACCTGTTCTATAATCTCCACCACAGGCAGGTCGGTGCGTGAGTGTGTGTGTGTGTGTGTGTGTGTGTGTGTGTGTGTGTGTGTGTGTGTGTGTGTTCAGATGAGAAGAGACTGAAATACAGAGTTCAGTGGGAGCTTGAACAAGGCTGAGTGTCAAATGCAATTAGCCAATCAAATCCTACTTCTGCCCTGGCAAAGACCTGGAGATGCTCACATATTTACAATAAAAGGCTGTGAAGATATGTTCACTTCATTTTGCTTCAAGTCTACCTTTAACTGGGCAAGGGATATTTTTCCCTGTATAATTATTAGATTTTTATTATGCATTTGTAGCACATCAATCATCCTGAAAGTATAATGGATAAAGCAAATGGATTTCACAGCCGAAAAGTATAAGTCATGTAAGCATATCCGCTTGGCTTATGTAAAATGGTAAAAATAACACTGGGTTGTGGGGGGGTTGTGGAAGATAAATGATGAAATTTTAATCCGTTCCAATCCCCCCTGTAATGTAGTGCAAGAAGCAGTTCATCTACTTACCCATTTCCACCCGGTTTATCTGCTAATACCTTGGTATTTAAAGGAGAGCATTAGATGAGATCAACAGAGAGAGTGCAGATTACATTTCCTCTTGTTGTGCTGAGATACCCTTTGGGGAGCTTCTATAGATGTGTGTGCCACAACCAAAGAAGACCATGGGGTTTGGTGGGTAAGGCAGGGCCATGTGGTCAGGACCTTCTCGGTTCTTCTAGCTCAGGGTTGGCTTTGTCCCGAGGTCAGCCTTGGTTCTGTTGCCCTACTGTTGTAGAGATGAAGGCAGCCCTGTCCACTCTCAGGCTGAGTGTGGATGGCTTTTATATACATAGGTGGACCATGCGGAAAGTGTGGCGTACTGTCAGCCAGCCTGTATCAGTTAGGGAAATGGAAGTCCTGCCAAGAAGAACCCTTAGAAGAGATGCTTGCTGTTTTGGTTTTGGGTTTTGGAATCTCAGTTTTTATCTTGTCTCCATTCAGGAAGTTTGACAAGGAGGCCCCACTGAGACACAGCGCCACCGTGTAAAGGGACATGGTCTCGACATCTGTCCTTATTCTCTGAACATACAGAACTCTGATTTGAAACTCTGAAGGAGGATGCAGGAGAAAAAGGGCGACTATTCAGACATATTTGTGGGTTTTAGTTCTCTCTGTTCTGTACATGGTGAGCAGAGACTCAAGCTTACAAACACTTAAACATTACAGAACTTCTAAAATAGCAATGCTTCCCACTTTATCTAATATATGTGACACATATATCTGATATATGTATTATATACATATATGTAGATAGATAGATAGGAAGCCATTGAAGTTTCAGGCCCTGCTTTAATCCAAGACTCAAAACACCTTTTCTTCATGTGGTCTGTATCTCCCATCCCCTCTACGAGGTGCTGTCTCTTCCACATCAATTCTTTTGTCTTGAACTCAGGGCCTTGTGAGAGCTAGGAAGTGCTCTACCATAGAGCCAAACCATCACAACCAAGAAGCTGTGACTTGAGTCATAAGCATTTTTTATTGACTCATGAGCAGGACAAGGCAGTGTCTTGACAGTCTTCCTCACGTGGATGACCTCACCCATCATGATCATGGTCTATATGAAGTAGGGCTCACATTAACCTCCCAGAGCTCACCAAATGAACGCTGCTATTAAAGCCTGTCTATTCCAGTCTCAACGTTTAGAGAAGGAATGGGCATTCATATGCTCATCTTACTGACCCTGTCAGGTGCAGGCATGGTGGGTGGTTGGAGGGAGCTTTGGGAGGAATGGTTTGGAAGGGTGCTGGGGTCTTGG